>PVIH01004692.1:51259-135873 GCA_004025045.1 Sigmodon hispidus | reverse complement strand
TATATATTTTAGAGATCAATTGTCTGTCCCTTGTAGGGTTGATAAAAATATTTTCCCAGTCTGTAGGCTGTTGTTTTTTTCTTATTGACTATGTCCTTGCCTTATAGAACCTTTTTAGTTTCAAGAGGTCCCATTTATTGCTTGTTGTTCTTAGTGTCTGTGCTACTGGTGTTAAAATTAGTAAGTGGTCACCAGTGCCAATATGTTAGAGGGCATTTTCCACTTTCTTTTCTATCAAGTTCAGTGTAGCTGGATTTATGTTTAGGTCTTTGATCCACTTGGATTTGACTTTTGTTCAGGATGATAGCTTTGGATCTATTTACATTTTTCTACACACTACCATCCAGTTATACCAACACCTTTTGTTGAAGGTACTCTCTTTTTTCCATTGAATATTTTTGGCCTGTTGGTCAAAAAACAGGTGTTCACAGATGTGTAAGTCAATGTCAGGGTCTTCAATTTGAATTCATTGATACACAAATCTGGTTTTGTGCCAGTACCAAGCTGTTTTTTATTACTGTAGCTCTATAATATAACTTGAAGTCGGGGATGGTGATGCCTTCTGAGGTTCTTTTGTTGAACAAAATTGATTTGGCAATCTTCGCTTTCATGTTATTCCAAAGAAAATTGAGTATTGTTATTTCAAGGTTTTGTTGTCTTTCAACTTCCTCAGCCTTGCTCCTGGTTCTGGGGAAATACGCTTCTACAAATTGGCACAGGCGACCACTTCCTAAATATAACACCAGTGGCACAGACACTAAGACCAACAATCAATAAGTGGGATCTCCTGAAGCTGGGAAGCTTCTGCAAAGCTAAGGACACTGTCAATAAGACAAAACGCCAGCCTACAGAATGGGAAAAGATTTTCACCAACCCTACAAGTGATAGAGGACTGATCTCTAAGGTATATAAAGAGCTCATGAATTTAGAGCCCAAAACCTTGAATAACCCTATCAAAAAATGGGGTACAGATCTAAAAAGGGAATTCTCAGCAGAGGAACTACGAATGGCTGAAAGGCACCTGAAATATTCAGGTCTTGCTTTTGTAGAACCACTAGGTTCTGGTAGTGCCATATTGTTCTTTATGTTGTTAAATGTATTTTTGCACCGGCACTTACCCATCTCTTCCTCCAATTGGTGCAAGTGGTGTCTGTGTCTCATGTAGCTGTTCTTGGTCCAATAGGAGCTGTTGGCGCAATTGCAGCCAGTGAAGCCTATGTCTTAGAAAGCCTCTGAGGTCTTGGGGGGATGGGTGGATTGGGGCTATGGAGTAGGGCTTGTAGGCTACAGGGTGTGGTGAAGGATGGTGGTGGGCAGGCCTGCCCTCAGGAGTCCTGTCTGCTGGCCTGCAACTGGAGCTGCAATGCGTGAAGAAGGGGCATAGGTTGTGCCCAGGTGCTCAGGCCTCGAGGCTGGGCTGACCAATTGGAAGAAGGGTTACTCACCTGAGCCAGTGGAGCCTGTCAATATAACATCATACTTTTAAGTGAGCTGCATAAGCACAATGCCCCAAACAAGAGTAGAGACACACATACAGTATAACTTAAATAACTTAAACTTAATAACTTAAAATTTGTATCAGTAAATCAAAATCCATACCAATGTAAAATATTTGATGTTAATAGTTTTTTTAAGCCTATATTCCTATATCCCCATCTCTTGGGAATATGGGCATTATGTTCTCTAGACTGTTTCCTGTTGTCTGTGGGCAAAGGCATCTTTTGGGAAGCTGAGAAAATTGAAATAAATCATAAATACACAAGTAGGGAAAAATCTTTATAAATGACAAGGGAAAAATTAGCATACATATAGACCCTGTCTCATGCTAAACACACACACACACACACACACACAAACATTCTCATTTATTTACTTAGTTAACATTATTTCATTCTTGGGTCTCTGAGGGAGCTGTTGAAGATTAGGTAGTTATATTTATAGTTTTTCTAGTTAGTTTCAGAAAAAAATTTACTAAGAGGTGTAAAGCATGTAAGTTTAAGAGACATTGAAAGATAGTTTTCAGTTGGTTAACACAAGTTAGATAGAAAGTGAATTAGGTATAATCCTTTGGACTCACCAAAATAGGATAAATAATGGAATATTTTCTTTGAATTTGTCGACTGGACGTTACTGATGTAGTTATTGCATTGTGAAATGGAAGAAATGTTTGCATATAGTTTGCTTAGGAAGTATCCTGTACACCGGGAACCCAACACTTGGGAAGCAGAGACAGGAGGATCAGGAGTTCAAGATCATCCTTGGCTCTGTAGAATGTATGAGTCCTAACTAGGGTATAGGGTATAGGGTATGAGTCCAAACTACCTCAAGAATTAAAAAAAATGTAAATAAAGCCCCTAAGTAACCCAATAAAAATTACTAAAAAATTTGGTTAGACGTTTTTATTTTTCTGAAGAAGACATAGTGGTGCTCAATCAGCACTACTGATCACCAGGGAAACACAGATTCAAATGAAGCAGACAAGTATAGTCTTCTTCATATCTTGGGACTCTGCTTGGCCTGGGCTATGCTCCTCTGTTGTTCTAATGCACTTGGCATCCCAGTTCCTTTATCTGCATGGACTACGTACCCATCACCCCCAACAGTGCAGCAGTCAGTACTGGTCCCCTCCCTGCATTTGCTCCTTTATGGAGACAGTGAGATGCTTCTTCTTTTCTAACCATGCCAAACTTAATTTCTATTCAAATATATTCCCAACGTGTCTGGGCATAAAGAGTTGAAAAGTCGATCTAGCCTGGACTGATTTTTGAGTGCATGTACAGTAAAGAAAAAACTGTGTTCAAGTAAGTTTTGGGGAGAAGCCCCCAATTACCATCTTATGCCCAAGAAAAACTGAGCAGGTAGAGGCAGGAGGATCATTTCATGTTTGAGACCACCCTGGTCTACATTATAAGTTCCAGGTCAGCCAGAGTTACACAGTGAGACACTGTTACAAACAAAAACTTCACCCTAAACCTAAACCCACACCAAACCAACTGACCAAGGAAGTTCAGATGTATTATGGGAAGGAGCATGTGCCATAAATTAGATGACCTATGTATCAATAGAAAGATAACCACCCATGCTACGCCCTAGTAACAAACTCTTCTGAATCCCATAAAAGGAGCTGCAAACATTAAGTGTCTCCATGCATGTGGTCTGTCAAGCTCTTACAGCACACTCATCTTTATTGCTTTAAATAAAAATTTCCTGCTACTTTTGTAGATCTGTATGAACTTTTATTTCAGTTCCTTGGACAAGAGTCCAAAATATTTAAAATTATTTTTTCATTTTACATACCACCCCCAATTTCCCCTCCCTCTTCTTCTTTTGCTCCCTCCTCCCCCATCCCATCCGCTCCTCAGAGAGGGTAAGGCTTACTTAGGGGAGTCAACAAAGTCTGGCACATCACGTTAAGGTAGGACCCAGCCCCTTCCCCTGTATCAAGGCTGAGGAAGATATCCCTCCATAAGAATGGGGGGAAAAAGCCAGTTCACAAACTAGGGATAAATCCTGGACTCACTCTCAGAGGTCCCACAAACAGATCAAGCCACATATGTCACCCACATTCATAGTGCCTAGTTTGGGCCCATGCAGGTTCCCCAGCCATCAATCCAAAGTCAGTGAGCTCCCACTATTTCAGGTCAGCTGTCTCTGTGGGTTTCCCTATCGTGATCTTGACCCCTTGCTCCACTCACTTGGGAGCTTGGCCCAGTACTTAGCTGTGGATCTCTACATCTGCTTTCATTAGTTTCTGGATGAAGGTTCTGTGATAATTAGGACAGTCACCAATCTGATAACAGGGGTAGGCCAGTTCAGGCACTCTCTCTGCTATAGCTAGGGGTCTTGGCTGGGGTCATCCCTGTGGATACCTGGGAATTTCCTTAGCATCAGAACCTGGATACTCTTGACCTTGTCCATGTAGAGTAGCATTCACAATGAGATAGAAACTTTTGATTGGATGGTGAGATGGCTTTCATATGGTTTGAACATATCTGGAGGCTTTTTGTGTTGAAACTAAGCTATTGTGAGATATTACGAGTATATTGGGGTGGTGGTGTCAAAACTCAACCCAAAGCATGGGGTCTAAAAGTGGGATCTTTGAGAATGATAAGGGTAGTATAAATTCATAAGGCTGGGACCCTATGATGGAGTCTGGAAAAGAGGAACCACTCCCTTGTCATGTGGTCCCCACACTGTCTAAGGATTCTACTAGTAAGAAGACACAGGCCCTCAGCTTTGGATGTCCAGAATCATGATCCTGAATGAACAGGGCCCCAGACCTTAGCACAACTGCCTTGGTGATGGATGTGCCGTTCAAGGCTGTAGCACTCGGCAGTGCTGCTTGCCAAGATGAAAACACAGACCTAACCCATCAAAGTCCATGTTGTTCTGGGAAAGTCTCTAAATGTGCGGACTTTGCTTTTTGGCTTTGGTAGTAAGAGTGTCAGATCTTGAAATTACAGACAGTTGTTAGCTGCCATGTGGATGCTGGGAATTGAACTCAGGTCCTCTGGAAAAACAGTCAATGCTCTTAACTGCTGAGCCATCTCTCCAGCCTTGATTAAATTCTTAACTGAAGCCTGTCAACCCAGGATATGTATTGTGCTTAGAAGCTCATCCTGAAGTCTCAGGGCTATACTGGGATCCTAAGCACCCAGTGAAGTTGCTGGCCACCTAATAAAGACTTTCTATTGGCTTAAAGCCATCTCTGAGCGGTCTTCTCTGGTGCATATCCCACAATAGACATTAAAAAATGATTAGTTGGTCTGTCATAATTGCTCTTTTGTAATAATGAAGAGCTGATATGAATAGTTATCAAAAAGCCAAAAGAGGGATGGAGAGATGGCTCAGTAGTTAAGAGCATTGACTGTTCTTCCAGAGAACCTGAGTTCGATTCCCAGCATCCACATGGCAGCTAACAACTGTCTGTAATTCCAAGATCTGACACCATTACACAGTTATACATGCAGGCAAAACACCAATTCACATAAAATAAAAATAAATATTAAAAAAAAGCCAAAAGAAAATAAGTATTGTTTAGGGTATGGAGAAAAAAGAGCCTCGTGCACTGTCAGAGTGCAAATTAGTAGCGCCATGTGGACAGCAGTATAGAAGCAGCTTAAAAATTAAAGCTATCATATGATTTTATGACTCCTTCTGGGTACATCGCCAAAAAATTATTTCAAAGGCTGTATGTGTGTCAGTGTTATTCACTGAGATATGGAGAACCCAACTGTCCTATGCTTGATGGATGAATAAAAAAAATATGGAGCAAATGCAATGGAGCAATGTTCTCCCCTAAAAAGAAAATCTTGACATCTGATGCTAACATAGATAAACTAGAAGGACATTGTGGCTAAGTGAGAGAGGCTTGCTGCAGAAAGACTCAATTTCCATGATGGGGAATTCTGCCTCCTTGCAAAAGAGTCATATAAGGGACTGTTGATCAGGCTTGTTAGTGCTCTGACCCACTTTCTCTTTTTATTATGAATAAAGTCATGCTTTTTATCCGTGTATATCCTTGTTTAAGCTCTCTTCCCCCTCCCATTTCCTCCAGTCACTCTCTCTTCTCCCCATCTCCTCCCCAGCAAGGGCAGGAGGTCCCAAGGTCCCAGTATGACTTAGTTCAGCATCCACTCTGGGCAGATCCACTTTCCTCACCCCAACATCAAGACTGGGTCAGGGGTTCCTCTGGAGGGAGTGGGATCTAAGGTGCTGTCTGACCCACTTCCTATAACCCAGTCCTTCCAGTGTCCTGATGTCAAACTCCATTTAAGGAAAAGACCCCTTCCTCCCCTTCATTCTCTTCTTTTCTCCTGCCAGAGGACCCCTCCCCCACCCTCTTTCCCTCATCCCCAATAAAGTCTCTTCAGTGAGTGCAGCCTGTAAGAGTTGTCTCCTCAGCACCCACACACTCTACTGACCACCTGTGACCTGCTTGCATGGGGTTGGGGCCCCATCCGGCAGATCTGACAGGTACCTGTATTATCATTCACAAGGCTATCCTGTGGCAGGTTGTCCTGGTTAGTTTTGAGGTGGGAAAACCTACCCTGCATGTGGGTGGCAAAATCCCCTAGGCAGAAAATGAGCACACTGTCATGTATGCAATCACCCCCTTGCTCTCGACCGTGATGGCACAGTTGCTCCAAGTCCCCACCTCCTTGACTTCTCTGCAAAAACAAAGACAAACCCTTTCTTCCCAAGTTGGTTTTTGTCAGGGTATTTTGTCACAGAAACTGGAAGCCAGGATACTCAGTTACGTGTGTAATCTAAAGTTGAATTACATACAGTAGAAGGACACAGACTGCCCATCAATCAGGAAGTATGAAAAATAAATCTTGGTCACAGAGAACAAGATCAGTTACAGAGGAATTAATTCTGGAGACGTGATAGTAAATGAGAATAATGACTGCAGCTAGTTGTAATTACTGGACACTTGACACATACTAAAGGCAATAAATAATCTTACCTGTTATCCCCAACCCCCCTCCCCACACACAAGGCAAGCTGTGGTTCTTCTGATAAGCTTGATTTTGGTAATCATCTCACAGTGCATATATCAAACCATCATATTGTATCTTAAATACAGGAAAGCTTTATTTGCCAATTGTACCCAATACAGTTGGGAAAAAGAATTCTCCAAGTTCCACAAGAGCTGACTTTCAAGTTAGTCACCAGATACAAAGTCTTTAGAAGCATTGTTTCTGTAGGATAGTTGAAATAATCCTGTTTTAGAGTTAATGTTACAGAGGTCAGGATCAAGGTCACACAATAGGAAAGCAGGAGCTGAGCCTGAGATATGCCTCTCCAGACTGCATAGTCTTCACCCTCCCCAGAACGGTGCCGGGCCATGTAATAAGCAGCAACTGGTTTTTCCAGTGGTGAAAGGGTAGATGGTAGCCATGCTTCTGCTCTGTGGTGGTTGAACACTGTACCCCCATGTCCCGAGAAAATAAACAGGAATTAAGACTTTTCCAGGGTATCCCTGGAAAGAGAGAGCCAGACATCAGAACCTTGGACCTGTCTGGTTCCTCTGAGTGGCACACTTCTTGTATATGTGTGTCTCTATGCACATATAAAGGATGATACAATGCTACAGGGCATTTCAGGAGAAAAAGCCTTTATTTCTTTGTTTTGTCCAAACTGTAAATAAATCCATTTTCCTTTACCAATTTATGTTTCCCAAATTTTTTTGGAAAGCAGAGAAATAGTGGCAAGCTATGGACCCAGGTGTCTTTTTACACTAGAACACCCAGAATGTACTAGGGTAGAGTTTGGGGTTCTATGAACCGAAATCCCTGGAGAGAGATTAGAAACAAACCACAAAATAGTGTTTGCCATGAAAATGCTTGATTGGCACCACTCTTTGGGTCTCTGCCCAGTTATTGCCTCCTACAGAGAAGCCTTCCACCATCATCCCATTCAAAATAGCAGCCCCATCTCTGGGACACCCAATTTAATTTTCCATCAAGGCATTTCTGCCACCTGACGTTATGGGACCATTTATGACTGACTGTAAAGCCTCAGCCCTACTACTCGAGAGCACTTTCTATGCTGCTGCCCAGCACCATATCTTTGGGGAGAACTCAGTGCCTGGTACAGAGGAGACAATATATTTGTTGAGCCGAATTCCTAAGAAAATGCTTCCATTTGTTCCCATCACAGCACAGCCCGTCCACAAGGATGCAGTCTGTTTCTCAGTCTACACTCCTGAATGTCTGTTTATATCTATACTGACCTAGGCATGCTTGCTCAGCTGCATTTATACTCTTCCCGCCCATACTTTTCCAAAGACAATGTTGCCGAGTCTCTATGTCTTTCCCTATGCGGTGAATTGCAGATCCCTGAAAAGACCACACCCACATGGAAGATTCTGTAGCAACTGACCAATCAGAAAGTCAGGCCGGGGAAAGGAACTATTGTGGATCAAGTGTCTATTTGCCTCTCATTAACTTCAGTACTCCGTAAGTCATTAACCCAATTTCTGTATCTGATCAAATGCCATCGTTATTGTCAAGCAAAACTTCTGGCATGTGTCCGTGGAGTCTGACCACTGACTCTCACAAGCCCCCAGACCAAACCTGGGTTCCCTTGAAGAGATTCCCTTTCTTTTGAGTGAGGTGTGCCTGATGTCCCCACCAATATATTGGTAAATACATTACAATGTGATCTTTTGTTGTTTATTATGGACAGTGTCATGGAGGCTCTTCCGTGTTGAGTTCCTGGGCATTGGCCACTCATATTTGGCCCAGAACAAACTCTCCTGTTCCTTTTGGAGCAAGAGCTGTGTTTTGCGCTTTTCACTTAAGTAGACAATGAAAAGTATTCCAGATCAGGATACAGAATGGTCATTTAAAACTGATCTAGCACATACTTCATGTAGTAATCCATGAGCTCAGGTCTGCAGTCACAACTGTCCTCTCAGGTCCATTGGACAAATTCTCAAAAGAATGATGCAAGACCTAAACACTGACACAAGTTGGCCAACTGGGGAAGAGGAAAAAACCAGCCACTTACTGTTTCCAGCTTTACAACTCACAGAAAAAAAAAATGAGTACAAAGCCGGGAAACACAGGCCGTCGTCTTCTTCGAGGGGCGGGGAGAGGCATCTCCATCATCATCTCCGGAGCGCCGGGCACTCTAGCTCTGCGTTGCTTCCTTTGCATTTTGCTCTGGGCTCTGTCAGCCCCACCATCCTCTAACGGGAAGTTTTGACTTCAGGCTTCATCTCTGTCACGATTCCACAAAGTGGAATTTCTGGAGTCAAAGTCTTGTGGTCAGAGTGAACTTTTCTGGGTTCCTTCTGCCCCATGAAGAATCATAAGGATGTGCATTTCCATCTGCAAAACCCAGACTACAGTCTCTGTCACATAGCGAAAGCCGTGGGTCTAAGCCAGGTCCTCTGCATATACATTATAGTTTTCAGTTTCATATTCTTATGAGATTCCCGAGCGTGCGACGGTGGGTCTCTGATTCTAGTGCCTTCTCCTGGGCTCTTTTCCTTCTGTTAGTTTGTCCTGTCCAACTTCTATGTGATAGTTTTTATCTTATATTTTGTTAAAAAAATAAGTCTTTCGGAGAGTTTTGGTACTCCTGGGACAGATCTTGTGTGGCCTGCAGATGGCGGTTTGCCTTGACTTTCCCTAGAGCTCAGATTCTGTTTTCACCCTATTCATCTTTTAAATTTTCTTTGATCCATAGGATAATAAAATTTTCAGTTAATGTCCTAAGAGGACCAAGTAGTTAAAATTCATACTAATATCTCAGGTGAAATTCTTAAGATATCAGGACAAAGGACTGTTACTCCCTCACTGCCCCAGGGATTTACATTTCATACATTAGAGACATTTTGCTGGTACTAAAAGCCCCAGATAAATTAGGGCTCTTGGAGAGAGGCTTCTTATATTCCAAAAGGCTGGGGCGAGAATCCAGGATCCTTCCCCAAGGAACAAAGGCTTTTCGTGGCGGGAATGGGAGGTGTGTGTACAAGCTGTGTTCCTTCATCTGTGTTTATCTCCGAGAAACCCTCATCCATGACCCCAGCAAACCTCATATTTTTGTGCTATCCATTCATGCATATAAAATGCGTCAAGCTGTGCAAGGGGAGGGAAAGATCCCAAATCCTTCCATTTCTTGACAAAGCAGTCTTCTAGTGGAATCGACTCTCCCTTTAGGCTCCTTTGGCCTCCCAGGGTGACAGGCTTCGTTTTCTTGGCTGTCCATGAAACTGAACACAGGTCCATTTTAGACACTTCCATTTTCTTGCTTGTCTCTCTGTGAGCACCGCCTTTCAGGTCTGTTTCGAACCAATTCACACGGACTCTTCATTAAACAAAACAGTAACAGAATAGATGTGAAAACGGGCCCATGACGAAGGACATTTAGGAAAGGTCTTTCCAAGTCTTTCTCCCCATCTACTTTTCTTCCACATTTTTTTTCATTCTGTTCTTTTAGTCTGTTTTCTGTTACAGAATAGCAAAGGTCTTTGGTACCTGTTCCCTGCAGAGCCAACGGGAAAGAGTGCCACAGTTTCCCAATTGATAGGAAAGGGCCTCAGCCCCCTCACCCACCCCAGCTTCGGACCTAGCTTCTCTTGTGGAAGGCCCAGGCAAGGAAAAGACAATACTAGCTTTGGCTCTCAGGTGGCTGCTTTCTGAAACCTGGAGCTTGGAATACACACAAACTAGAGGGCTGGGACATCTTGACTCTCACTTCACCATGAGTCAGATGTGGCAAAAGCAGCCCAGAAAAGGAGAACCGAGTCAGATCCCTGTCCCCTTGGGTTGTGGGTCACAGAAACTGCAGCTGAGCAGGATCCCCTACCCACAGCCAGAAGAAAGGACAGGGTGCCTGGAAGATTTCTGTGGATGGCAAATGAGCCAGTTGCTAAGCAGGGAGACAGAAACCAAGGCAATGGCAGAGGACCGAAGGCATGAGATTTATGAGGATGGAGGACACACCTGGACAGCCTTGTGGGCTATGGCTCTGAAGGTCAAGGTGGCCCAGCTTTGGTGCCTCCACGGAAGAGCAGTTAGCAGGCCACGACGGGCAGACTGCTTCAGCAGAATGTAACCAGAGCGAGAGGATGAGAGCTCGCTCATGAGAGAACGAGCATTCTCCTAATGTAAGTTCTGAGCATAGAGAAGACAGAGGAGTCTAGGACTTTGAGCAAACTTGACTTTCCCTGGTCTCTGAAATGCCAGAAGCTATTAGAGACCTGTGTCTGGTGAGAAGTTGGTGAGGCGGGGTGGGGGAGGGGCACTCTGGTTCCAGTCAGTAATGTCTCCTGCTGGGTATCCAGTCTGTTTGTAGGGACTCAGGACTTATCTCATGCTTTACTTGCGTCTCAGTGGCAGGGTTCCAGGCGTTCTGGGGACTGGAACAAACTGGAAGCAGGAAATGGAAGACAAGTCAGGTCAGAAAGTGGTTCAGCTCCTTACCTAGGTACTATGGGCGGCAGTCATCAGCCTTCAAGCTTCTTTGAGAGGTGTTGTTGGAAGTCAGTGAGCTCCCTCACAGGGGATCTGCTAGTTGAGTTGTATTAACTACTGGGTATTTAAAATAGGCCCATTGCAACTGGGAAGTAAATTGCAAATTGTAGACTTCAAGTTGTAATTTTTAATTAAAATTTTGCTTATTTTTAATGTGTGTGTGTGTGTGTGTGTGTGCTTCCCAGGAAACGCACTGGGGCCATGATACCCTTGCCTAACTTGCCTAGCGAATGCTCAGGCAGGAGGCCTCTGCCCCCTGGTTGCTATGAATGGGGCAACACACAGACCAAGAAACCATTGGCTGATGCTGAGTCTATTGTCCTGCCTCTGAGGGTGAACTGGAGAAGTTTTGCTTGCCAGTGTGAATGCAGGATCGCTGTGTTTTCCTGAAACTTCTTACCCCCAGTCCTTTGCCTATCTGTGTCTGCCCCCAAGTTCCCCAGTGACTGGCAGCTGTTTCTGATCTGAGCGGGGCCTTAGGGATGTTCCAGCCCCAGCTGCTCTGTACTGTGTTCCCTGGGAGCCACCTCCCTGGGCACCTTGCCTGACTGCCTGCTCATTTCCCTCTCTCCTTCCCTGTCTGTTATTCTGATATGTGTGTCCTGTGATGACCTGGACTATCTCATGTCTCAGCCTCTCCTCTTTGGTCCTTATCACACAGCATTTTCTGCCTGCTAAGGGGGCAGGGACCACACTGATGTGTTAACACTGTGCCCTTGGGGACTTTTCCACCACCCTAGCCTCAATGCCCTCCCTGCCTGCAATTTGACCCTGCATGTCCTCACAAGGGCATTTGTTTCCAAATGAGAAGTACCAATCTGTCCATCCTGCTGTCCTGAAATTGCCGCCCACTCTCACTGGCTCCACCCGACTCTGATCCGGGGACACTGGGAAGCTGACAGTTCCTTTGGGAGTTCTTCTCAGGCTTGAGGGTCTCTCTCACATGCTCATATAGTCTGCCTGGTGAGGCAGGCCCCACCATTTATTCCTGGAGCAGGGGAATCATAATACCTGCAGGGGTTTCAAAGTGTGACTCCAGGAGGATCCAAGTCCAGTCCACTGTGATGTCTGACAGGCAGACATATCCTACAAGAATAAGGACAGATTTGAAAAGGCGACAGCAGTGGTTTCAGCAGAATGACTCTTCCCTCTTGTCCAGGGTCAGCACACAAGATGGCCTTGGGAAGCTTTGGTCATCTTGTGACTTGTGGAAGTAGCCAGGGACACTGCAGGATCTAAAGATGAAGATGACCCTGGGGTCCCTCTGGCCATTCCTAGTTATTTTTTATTGCATGTATATGAGTGTTTTGCTTGCCTGTGTAAGCAGAGCAAGTGTGTGCAGAAGCCAAAGAGCCCAGGAGAGAGCACTGGATCCCCTGGAGCTGGAACTCAGAGGGTTCTACTCCATCGTGTGGGTTCTAGGACTAGCCAGTGCTTTTAAGTGAAGTCACCTCTCGAGCTCCCTCCAGTTACTTTTTAGTTCAAAGCCAAATGCAGAAGTAGTGCAACTGGACTTTGCTCCATCTGGCTCATGGGTTAGGGGTGGAAGGACGCGTCGGGAGGTCACGTGGGGAAGAAGAAGTGCTGTGACCTGTATGTGACCCTGCCCGACCTGTCCTCTGTCCTCTAGGTCTCGCTGGGACCTGCGAAAATAACCCCTATCCCTCATCATGTCCTTGCCATGCTCTTCGGGAAGGAAGTGTCATCCAGAGAGTGCTGGTTGTGGAGAGAGTTGCTGTCTGATGCCCTGTGTTCTTGATGTTTGGGAGTTTGGAAGAGGGTGGCACAGAGGCTGGGAAATGGCTCAGCTGGGGAAGCTGTTGCTGTGCAAATGCAAAATCCAGAGTTCAATCCCCAGAGCCTGTGTTAAAACAAACAAAAGCCAAGTGTAGTGGTGCATGCTTGTAATCCCAGCACTGGAGAGGCAGAGATGGGCAGGTTTCTAGCTAGCTTAGAGACCTTGTCTCAAGCCAACAAATACAACAAGGTATACAAGATCCCTGAGGACCAATACCTGAGGTTGGCCTCGGCATACATAGATTTGCACGCACACATGCACATAAGCATGCAAAGGTGGGCTAGAAAGTCGTCAGTGCCATTATTACAGAACATGGCCTTTTTTCTCCCTCCAGCTGTGGGGCTAAAGATACCTGCTGACTCTTTATGAGAGAGAGAGAGAAAGAGAGCAGAATGCACACTGAAATGTACTTTCTCAAAGACCCAAATGAAGCCTGACAATACGTACAATGTTCGCTCACTCTGAGAACATCCAGCAGGTGGTAGGATCTCTTCTGTAACCTTGGAGCCATTGTACCTATTAACAGATAAAGAAATGGAGACCTCACAAGTTTAAGGCCCTGTTGACACCCATCTGCTTAATAAATGGGAAAGAGAGATTTGAACTCAGGCTTCTTTTGAAATTCATCATGTGAATTTTAATTCTCAGGACCTCATTTCCTTCTTAGTAAAGGGGCCTTGTGGGGGGGGGGTATAACTGATTCTGGGACCACTTTTCCAGTCTCCTGTGACCACTGGAAAATGGGCAGGAGAGAAAGGGCCAGAATCAGAGAAGAGGACAGAGCAGAGGGTCTGTCTTCTCCAGTCCATTTGCCTCCCACAGGAAGGACACTAAACCCATAAACGTTCCCTGTGCCTCAGGCCTTTTTCTCCCTGTGAGGCCTGAGTTCTTTTTTTTTTTTTTTTTTTTTTAAACTTTATTTATTTATTTATTTGCCTTGGTGTTTGCCTGGAACTGGAACTACAGACAGTTGTTAGCTGCCATGTGGGTGCTGGGGATCGAACCCGGGTCCTCTGGAAGAGCAGACGGTGCTCTTAACCACTGAGCCATCTCTCCCGCCCGAGGCCTGAGTTCTTACTCCTAGCTGGCTTTAGCACAGACCCTCGTCCTCTAAGAGGCTATCTATGTTCTTACCCAAGGCCCCTCTCATCCCTGTCATCATGGGACCTTTGCCAGGCAGCTTCTACAAGAGTGCCCTCCGCTTTGTCTTCCTTGTAGTTAGGCATATCCCATTTTCCAAGGGCCTGGAAGAGCCCCAGAGCAAGACAGTCAACCACAGCCTCGTCTCTCCCAAATGCTCAGGGACATATCCCCTGAACCAGCAACCCCAGAGGCACTGCTCTGTGCCCCTGCACCAGTATGACTGTTCAGGATTCAAACTGTCACCAGAGACCAACCAACTGGCTTCTCTGACATCACAGGTGACTCCAGAACATTCTATGGTCCAGTGCCAACTGACAGCAACTGTAAGATCCTCCAAGGAAACTTTTTAAAATTAAAAATCCCTATGGATAGACTTTTGTGATAAATACATAACTAAAATATAACATATGAAAGCACATACATTTGCACATGTATTTGGTAGTTTTTGGTATTCTTATGTGTCTTCTATCTTTATGTAATATATATAATCAATTTAAGGACTGTTTTTAGCATCTTAAAATATTCTCTGAATCCTTAATTACTTTTTTTCCTACCCACTCTTAGTCTTAGGAATCCACACATGTGCTTTCTGATACACACATACATGAACACACACTTTTAAAGGGGGAAATATAATTAGCACAATCTTACCATTCCTCCTATCTAGTCTTCAGAAGCATAAAGATCTGGGTGGTCTCTGGCCTTGAACTTGTTTTGTGCTCAGGGAAGTGACTAAAAGCATTGGGTGATCTGTTCCAGGGGTCGCTGGGAATCCCTGGACATTTGCCCCCAGTCTCCCAAGCTGCTCTTTCTTCCTGGTTCTTGGGGATTTTAGACCTTTGCCTAGAAGTTCGACTCTTGGGAGCCCTATATGTGAGCCCCTGCATTCCCGGCTAGCCTGTGGGGCCCTCTGTGCAAGCCTGTGGGGTGTGTCAATTTTAATAAAAGCCTCTATCTCACTCTGAAGAAATGACAGCTGTGGCAAATAGATTTTCCCCGAACATTGTGACTGGTCAGAGTCTGTCAGGGAAGAAAGTTATTCAGGGTTTCAGTTTGGGTCATTGCAGCTGGAGTGTGCACTGTAGACATGAGGTTTATTTCTTACATTTAAGGTATTGTAGGGGTTGAACTGTTATACTTTTATAAAAGGAGAGAGACAAGTTTGTCCCTTTTTAAAAAAAGACTTTATTTTTTATTATGTTGATTGGTTGATTGTGTGTGTGTATGCACATGCACATGTGTGAAAGTCACAAGACAATATTCAGAAATCAGTTCCTCCCTTCCACCATGTGGCTCTGGGGATCCAGTTTGGATTGTGATCTTTAGCAACAAGTGCCTTTGCCAGCTGAGCGCCTCTCCAGACTCTGTCTCTTTCACCCCTGGGTGTGGTGCAGTGAATGGGCCTCCCTGCCTGCCCTCCACTCATCATGTATTATGACTCTACAGGACCAAGACTCTCGGACCCAAGACCCATTGCAACGTTGAGCTTCAAGCTTTTTCACCTGCTAAGAGCTTTACTGGAGTTTTTTTCTTTTTCTTTCCTATTTTTTTTCTTTTCATTTTGTCACAGCAATGGGAGAGCTGACTCCAGCTGAGCTAATCTCAGATGTCAAAAGATTGAATCAAAATATTCAAATGCTGCAGAGCATTATGTCTGACATTGGCAGGGTTAAGTTAGAAACCAATAATATGATAATATACAAAATTGAGAAATCTCCAAATACCTGGAAATGAAACAACATGTTTTTAACCCAATCATGAGTCCACAAAGGACAAGAAAAAGCATAAAATATTTTTTAATAGAATGAAAATCAAAACACAGCATATTGAAATTTAAAGAATGACAGGGGTTGAGATCCAGATATCTCCCAATGGTCTAATGTTCTTTTGCTAGACACTGTCTCCTAAAGGTCCCACAACTTTTTAATGGCAAAATTGGCTGGAGACCAAGTCTTTGGGGCACAAGCCATTGGGGACATTTAGCATATTGTATGTTGTTGAACATACCATGTGCACTTGAGAAAAATGGCCATTTACTATTGTTGTATTGAGTGTCCTAGAAATACAAAGTCAGATTGATTGAATCTTTATTTTTACAGTTTATTTAGTGTGTGCACATGCATAGGCTCACATGTAGGGCAGAGGACAACTTGGGGGAGTTGCCTTTCTCTTTCCAACATGTGAGTCCCAGGGACTGAATTCACGTTCTTTGGCTTGGTGCCTTTACTCCCTGACCCCTCGGGCCTCCCCAAGTTGGTTAATAATGTCATCCATTCTTCCATGTCCTCACTAACTTATTTACATATTCTAACAATTACTGAAAGGATATTTTTGAAATTCATGTATATTCACCTGTTTGTCCTCTCCCTAAAATTTATTATTTGTGTGTGTGTGCCTGTGTGTGTGTGTGTGTGTGTGTGTGCACATGCCATGGCATACATGTGAAGGTCAGAGAACAATTTTGTAGAGTCATTTCGTCTTGCCACTCCCTTCCCTGACCACAACTTTCTTTCTTTAGGCAGGGGCTCACAATGTAGCTCAGGTTATCCAGGGGCTCACAATGTAGCCCAGGTTATCCAGGGGCTCACAATGTAGCCCAGGTTATCCAGGGGCTCACAATGTAGCCCAGTTTATCCAGGGGCTCACAATGTAGCCCAGGTTATCCAGGGGCTCACAATGTAGCCCAGGTTACCCAGGGGCTCACAATGTAGCTCAGGTTATCCAGGGGCTCACAATGTAGCTCAGGTTATCCAGGGGCTCACAATGTAGCCCAGGTTGGCCTTGAACTTCATATTCTTCTTCAGCCCCCTGACTGCTGGGATTACAGATAGTCTGGAATTTTTCTATTGGATTTAAAGCAGTGTCTGATGACTCTTGTTATGTTTCCTCTCTGGCTTATAAAAATTGAGATATAATTTCTTTATCATAAAATCGATCTTTTATTTATTTTTAAATCAGTACAATTTTTTTTTATTAAAAACCTTGGAGGCCAACATGGAATGCACACTTTGCACATGTTTTTGGAAGGACATATAAAGTGAATATAATAAAATATATGAAAATGGTTTTGATTATCAGTGTTGAAACAAAATTAGGGTCAAAAAACCCAAATACAATTGTGCAGACAATGGTTCTTGGGTCTTGGAGGTCAGATAGATTTTTGACATCTCCCTTTACCAGTGAAAAATGAGCTCAAGATTATTGTCTCTTGGTCACTATGATGTCTTTCTGTCCATCAAGGAGCAAAGTCACAGCAGAAACACCCATTTCAGCAAAGGGGATAGCCACAGTGAAAGGGGCATAAATAAATCTGTCAAAAGTGAGAGATTCATTGTAGTTATTATAAAGTTTTAAGTAAACAACTCTTTATGGGAAGGATAATATTTATAGCAGTGTTTCCACTTCCCAGGACAGATACTCAAGAAATGGTTCTGGCATCAAGAAAACATGTTTCCTGTGTGCTCTCATCCAGAATCTCTCAAACTTATCAGACATACAAGTCACGAGGGAACAGATTCTGCACATTCTGATTAGGGGCGGGACTTCCTGTCTCAGTTTCTAACTCTAAGTTGGCACCTTGAACTGTAATGGCGAGACTGGCAGAGCAGATGCAGTTACTCCAAGCTACCACAAGAGGGGGCCCTGAGCAAACAGTTCTGCAGCGACTTGGTCTAATGGCATGAATTCCTAGTGCAAGCTTTTCTGTTGCTATTTTATCACCTACCTGTTTCATGGAGAAGGCACAACAGACATCTCAGTGTCCTAAAAGTAGACTTTCCTTCCAATCATATCTTCTAGAGAATCTTCTAAGATTATCTTCACAAAACAGGAGACATTCAATATCTCTGTTCTATATATGTCAAATAAAAAACCTATTGAAATGAATGTATAGGAAGTTAATAACAACAATACAAAAGAATGGTAATATCACTTAGCTAGTGAAACCTATTAAAAGGTAGGACAGTCCTAGAACACTAGTTTGCTTTGAGGATTTCATTTAATCTCCAAACATAGACAATGCTCTCTTGTTACAGGAAAGCAACACAGTTTTTAGAGACATTAAAATAAGATGTTCACATTCTGGAAGTTATATATTGGAGGTCATGATTTGAATATGTTTTTCATTTTCCCAAGTACACACTCTTTGGTGTGGTTATTGCATTCTGGAAGTTTCCATCAGGTTTGAAAATGCCATCTGTGATTCTCAGTTTGTCATACTCTTTTTTTGTTTGTTAGTTTTAATTTAATTTCCCATACCCACCATTATTGTCCCTCACTTCCCTCCTCTCAGTCCTCCCCCAACCTCTTCCTTCCCTCCCCACTGTTAGTGTTTACTGTAGCCACGCCCCCGCCTGCAGGAGGCCACGCCCCCACCTGCGGGAACTCCCTCCAAAGCCTACCCTTTAAAATCTCCAACCACGAGGAAAGACTCTCTCTTTCTCTTTTCTTCTCTGTCCCTTGCTCTCTTTCTGTCTTCCCTCTCTCTCCCCCTCAATAAACGTAATATGGCTTTCTTGGCGGTGTACAAGTTCTTTTCACACGCAAAATACTAACACCCACCCTCACCTCCCGTTCACTCTCCAGAGAGGACAAGGAATCCCAGGGTGAGTCAGTTCAGTCTGGCATATCCAGTTGAGGTAGGACCGAGTCCCCCAGCCCAGTATCAAGGCTGAGTTAGGTGTTCCCATGTAAGGAATGGGCTCGGAGAAGCCAGTTCATGCACCAGGAATAAACTCTGATCCTACTGCAAGAGGTTCCATGCACTGCCCATGCCATCCAACTGTCGTTTATATTCGAAGGGTTCCCTGAAGGTTCCTCAGCTGTCAGTTTGATTCAATGAGCTCCCAATAGCTCCTCCGGTCAGCTGTCTCTGTGGGTCTCCTCCTCATGATACTGATCCCTTTGCTCATATAATCTCTCTCCTTTCTTTTCAGCTGGACCGGGAGCTCAACCTGGTGCTTAGCTATGGCTCTCTGCACCTGCCTCTCCATCAGTTGCTGGATGAAGGTTCTGTAATGGCAATTAGATTGGTCATTCATTTGATTATAGGGAAGGCCAGTTCAGGCTCCCTCTCCACCATTGCTTGGAGTTTTAGCTTGTGTTTGGTTTTTTAAGACAGAGTCTCTATGTAGCACTGGCTGTCTTGGAACTCTCTCTGTAGACAAGGCTGGCCTCAAGCTCAGAGATCTGCCTGCCTCTGCCTCCCAAGCACTGGGATTAAAAGTGTGTATCACTATGATGACTAATTAAAGTCTGGTTTGGGAAAAAACATACGAGTGTTGTGTCTGCATGTATGTCTGTCACCATGTGCATGCCTGGTACCCACAGAATTCAGAAGAAGGCATCATTGGATCCCTGGATTTGAGTTATCGATGGTGTGGGCACTGGGAACTGAACCCAGGTTCTCCACAAAAGCAGCCATTCTCTTAATTACTGAGCCATCTCTCCAATCCCCAAATCAAATCCGGTGAGAGAGAGAGAGAGACTTTGATATGGGTTCTGGATACTGAACTTTTGACGTTTGATTATGAGCCTTTGCCTTTAACAGTTGAATTGCCCTCCCTCTCCCGGCTTCATAATAGTCTTTTAAAATTAAGACACGAGTTATATGCTATAAAAGTCACCTTCCAGAGAGCACAGCTGAGTGGCATTTAACATCTAAGTTGTTCAATCACCATCATTAACTAAATCCAGGATGTTTCAGAGTTTCCACCCACACTCCATCCTCACATGTCCATTAACCGTCACTACCCCATTCTCCTCCTCCAGACCCCAGAGCCACTAATCTACTCTCTGCCTCCACAGGCCTCTCCAATCTTGGCATTGCATTTAAATGGAATCAAGTACATAGCCTTAATGCTTCCTGTGGCTACTTCAGAAAGAATGACCGTGTGCCGAGGGAGGTAGAGTAGGCCGTGAGAAGCTGAGTTTGAGTGGAGGGTGAGGAGAAATGAAGAGTTAAGATCAACTTATAAAATTTCTTAGGTTAATGTAAAATCAAACCAAATTCAGAATTCTGATGAAATAATCCACTAGCACTTTATGGCATAGCTTTTGTGGTGGACGTACAAGCACCCATAGCTGTTATTTAGTGTTCTCACACTATGGCAAACACTGTGCACAGACGGTCTTGGGTGATGCCCACATCTCTGTATCAGAAACTGACAAACAACGCAGACAAATGGATGTTTACAGACCCCAATGGACCCGCTCAGTGTCATGTCATTATTGAGTGGCAGTGGTGGCTGTACAGCATGTCCCCTTTATCTTAGAGCTACTCCAATGTTCATGCCACGTCTCTGAATGCCAATGCAGCCTCCTGTTGTGTGAGTACATGAGTATGTGTGCATGTTTGTGTATGTGCCTGTGTATGTAGTGTGAGGGGATGCATGCATGTATACACGTAGAGACATGGAGGCCAGAGGATGATCTTGGGTATTTTTTCCTCATTGTTATCCACTTTTTTGGGGGGGCTGGGGAGACAGCATCTCTCATTGGTTTGGAGAATTGTGCTCTCTCTGCATTGCTAGTGCTGGGGTTACGACATCATGTCACCATGCTTGACAGTTTTTATGCGGATTCTAGTAACTGAACTCAAGTCCTTGTACTTGCAAGGGAAGCACTTTAGGACAGCTGAGAGGTCTCCCTAGACCACATCCTAGCTTAGTCAGAATCCAAGAAAGAAATGTGGTAACTCTACTGCATGTGACCATTGTGACCAAAATGCTGCTGGTTAAGGCCATTACTGAAGAAGACTTGTTTGTTGGGCACAGCACGGCTCCACCTCAGAACTGTGCTGTGGGCATGAGATGGAAAAAAAGCTTCCACCTGAGCCTTGCTGGAGGAGAAAAAGGGCACTCCATGGCATTCTGTTCTAGAAAAGGGGAGGACCTTGACCCGGAGCAAAAGAAAGAGCATGTTTCATCGGAAACTTCAAGAATGATGATGTTTTATTGACTCCACAGGTCCCTGAAGCCTTTCCAAGACTCGTGAGTGGGAAAGCAGACACCAGATACCGTGGGCAGCCTATGGCATCCCTGGTGAGCATGAGGCTCACTCTGGTGCATGCTGCCTTGGCCTCGAGGTGCCATGGACTGTGTGATTTGTGTGTCACCTGCACATTACAGGTGGTGTAATGTATGGAGCATGTCTCTGTACGCTCACAGGGCAGCTTGATGGTGCACATGGAAAATTAAAGTCAAAATTTGGAAAGAAATGAAGGAATTTTTTTGGACGGAAGCATGGATAAGTGAAAGCAGGGTAATGTGTCCTGTGGAGTATTAAAAAATTTAAAAAGGAACTTCTTGGGACTGAAGGGATAGTCCAGTGCTTAAGGGTGGCGACTGCTCTTCCAGAGGACAAAAGTTAGATTCCCAGCGCCCCCACCATGGCTCACATTTATCTGACTCCAAGGGTCTGATGGCCCCTTCTGGCCTCTGTGAGCATCACATGCCACAGTACAGACATACATGCAGGCAAAACACCCTATGAATAAAATAAATTGAAGTTAAAAATATTTTAAGTGGAACCCATTTGTTTTAACCAACTTATAGAACCCAAAGAAGAGAAAAATGTTTTAGTTGAAATGCTGTGGAATGGTCTATCTGTATGCTGTAAAAGTATGTTGCTACCATTGGTTAGTAAGGAAGCTGTTCTGGCCTATGGTGAGACAAGGGACAGGTCAGGAATCTAAGAGAGATAGAGAGAGAAGAAGACAGGTGCAGGGCAGACGTGGTGGAAGAAAAAAGGAAAGACAGTTTTCTGAGGCCTCTTTTCTTGCATTTTAGTGAATAAACTAATTCTATTTACGAAGTCCCCACCCTCGTAATCAGATGATCCTTCCAAGGTATTAACTTCTAACATCATCTTATCAGAGATTCAGTTTGCAACATGTGAATTTTGAGGGGACACACATATTTCGTCCACAGTAAACACTAGGGTATTACTTGGTTTTTTACTGAACCAATTATTTGCCCACATGGCATGAAGCCAGTGGCATATAAGCCTGTGGAACTCTAGAACAAATCAAGGTCACACTCGACACTGTGTTCCTCACTCATGCATTCGTACTACCACAAAGTTAATGTGGAAAGAAAATGGCTTCACTCAAGGATTACTTTCAGGGGGCTGGAGAAATAGATGGCTTAGCGCTTAAAAGCACATATTGCTCTTGTAAAGGCCCCAAGATCAGTTCCTAGCACCCACACTGGATAGCTCACCACTGCCTGGGACTCCAGCTTCAGATATGACACCCTCTTTTAAACTCTACAGGCATCTGAACTCACATGTGCATATTGCCTATACACACACACACACACACACACACACACACACTAAAAATAAATCTTGCTGGGCAGTGGTGGTGCACGCCTTTAAAACCAGGAGGCAGAAGCAGGTGAATCTCTGTAGTCTGAGGCCAACCTGGTCTACAGAGCAAGTTCTAAAACAGCCAGGGGTACATGAAGAACCCTGTCTCATAAAACAAAACAAAACATTTATTTTAAAAAGATGACTTGGAAGAAGTGGCAGAAACTAAATCTGGCTCTTGTATACTTAGTTAAAAAACATATTTAATAACAGTACCTCTGCTACACTCCAGGGGCAGTTACTGCCATATGCTGAGAGCCGTTCTTGTGGAACCCATTTCTATTCGAAAGAGTGACTGACAGATCAACTGTGGTTGCTCATTGCTCACATCATGGGAATTGGCAAATAACTTCTTTAAAATGAACAAAATAAGCCTGATAACTCAAGGAAAACAACCAACAGAATTTGTTAACAGCAGTCAAACCCATGTTTTCAAGTGTGAGGGAGAATTTGAGAAAACTTGTCTCTGTCACCACAAGCCGGACAATGACAATGACCTTTACAGACTTCCGATGAGCATGGCTGTGGGATGAAGAGATGGGATTTTAGATGTGTAATCAATCAAATGCCACAACATTTGGAGGACTGAGGAGCTGGAGGACCAGAATTATCCTAAAAATCTACTAATCTTGTTACAGCATCATCTTAGTCCCTGTTTTTCTGTGTTTCAACTCTAATTTTTTTTTTGGTTGATGCAAGGCTACTGTTATGAACTGGCCCGTGGATCCTTCCAGAGTCACACATGAATGTACCATCCCATAGTATCTCAGATGGTGACTGTATTTGGAGATCTGACTTTTCAGGAGCTGGAGACTAGCTGTATCTAGTTGACAGCACTCAGCTAGAGTCATCTGGGAAGAGGAAACTCAACTGAGAAAATGCATGCATCAGATCGCTTTAAAGGAATGTCTGTAGTCCTTTCTCCCTCCCTCCCTCCCTCTCTCCCTCTCTCCCTCCCTCCCTCTCTCCCTCTCTCCCTCCCTCCCTCCCTCCCTCCCTCCTTCCTTCCCTTTCTTCCTTCTTTTTCTTCTTTCATTCATTCATTCTTTATTTCTTTTTTATAAGGAAATTTTATTTATTTTTATTTTATGTGAATTGATGTTTTGCTTGCACGTATAATTGTGTAAGGGTGCCAGATCTTGGAATTACAGACAGTTAACTGCCATGTGGATGCTGGGAATCGAACTCAGGTCGGTGCTCTTAACCGCTGAGCCATCTCTCCAGCCTGGGGCATTTTCTTGATGAGTGATGTGGGAAGATCTAGATTACTGTGGGTAGTACCATCTCTGGGAATTTCCTGGGTTGTATATAATGCAAGCTGAGCTCACAGAGAGTGAGTCAGTGAGTCCCGCCTCAGTCAGTGCCTACCCTGACTCCCATCAGTGAAGGACTGAACTTGTTAGAGGAATTGAGCTCCTTCCTCTAAATTGATTTTGATTGGTGTTTTATTACACAAATAGAAATAAAACTGAGACAGCAAGGTGGTTAGAGGGGGTTACAATCCAGCAGGGGTAGGGTTCTTATCACAAGTGGAGGGCCAAGTGCATGCTGGGAAGGCCAAGCTGGGACAGAATGGAAAGTCGTCCGTCTGCAGCTAGAGAGAGAGGCCTCAGAAGAAGCTGACCCCGCCACATCTTCAGATTCAAAACCTCCAGAAAACAGTGAGAAAACGGACTCTGTTATTTAAGTCACCTGGGTTGTGATGGCATCTTTAGAAAGCCAATGTAGTCGTTTACCTTCTAAGATAGTGACTCTTGGAGCTGAGGGTGTCTGGGGCCTCACTCACAGGCCTCACTCCATCTTAAGATCCAGAACCTTTTTGTTACAAGATCAAAATAAGTTTGTTTCTGCTTACTCTAAAACTTGAGTTTAACCTTGTGTTGACCCTCTTTCTGGTATTTGACATGTTCCAATCCCTATGCCCCTCAGAAGATAAGATGGTTTGCCAAGTTTTACCAACAAAATTTCCCTGGAAATTCTCCATGCTTGGAAAGCCCTAGCCTTATAGTGGGCTATAAAAACCTGACTTGTCCTCTGTTCAGGCTCAAATCCTGCCTTTAGGGATGGGCAGTAGCTGGACTGGCTATATTGTTCACATATAATAAAGCTGGCTTAATTCAACCAAAAAATACTTGGTTGGTGATCTTTGCTAGAGTTTGGTGGGATTAACAGCAGCAGTCCACAGCACACCAGACCCCAGGGCCTTCTGCTCCAGCCCTGTTATTTTCTATATTGTCTCTTTCTCTTTGCTGTTTCCTCTCATCCTATTTTCTGACTTTCTTTTCATACACAAAAGCCCAGGTTGTAAATTTTGCTAAGAGCTGATGCTGTTGTCCCTGTTGGTGTGGCGTGTGCGTGCGCAAACACAGGACTGTTGTCACTGTTGATGTGATCTGTGTGTGTGGAAGGGTGACTGTTATTTTCTGGTTGCAATTCTTGTTAGCTTTCCAGTGTTGAGGCAGGCAAGCAGAGGGATAAGCTAGCAGCCCAGGTCAACTCTCCTTGGAAAAAAATATCACTTTGCCCTTCCTGGTAAGGTACCCGCCCAGGGCTCTACTCTTGTGGGTGATATGTGGTCAGGCATGTGCCGGTAGAAGGAGAGATAAAAGTCAGCTTAAACCTGTTGCAGTGCTTTGAATTAAATGTCCTCTATATGTTTGGGTATTTGAACACTTGTTTACCAGTTGGTGGCATTTGGGGAGGTTTAGGAGGTGCAGCCTTGCTGGAGGAAGTACATCACTGGGGGCGGGCTTTGAGTGTGTTTACTTCCTGTGCTTATGTTTGAAGATGAGATGGCTCAGCTATCTGCTTCTGCTGTCACACCTGCTGCCTGCCACCATGCTTTCCCACCAGAAAGGTAACTAATCTGCCTGTGTTGGGTGTAAGCCGAGTACATGCCAATATGTCCTTCAGTTGATTTATCATGAGGCAAAAATCCCTGCTTTCCTATTTCCTGAAGGGTATTTGTGCTTAAGAATATGGGATGTACAGCTCACCTACACACAGTTTGTACAGCTATATGAGTCTATCTGTCAATCATGGTAAGGATCTATCCCATTCTTGCCCTTGGGGATTAGGCCCTCTCCTCCACCCAGACTCACAAGATGTTATGCCAGTCACATGCTTACCTGATCCTTTTCTATTCTGTCGAGGGTACTGTATGCTCTTACTCTCATATATACAAATCTATATTTCATTACTGTTTTTTGTACAACTGTCTAAGAAACAAAAAAAATCTGGGCATTACATTATCATGGAAATCCTGAGACTCCCCACAGTACCACAATTGTCCTAGAGTGGCTGGTAGAGACGGTCTGCAGTATTGCTAAAGAACCAAGTTCGAGGAGCATGTGCAGAGTGTTGACATTGCAGCGTTCAACAAGATCTGAAAGTCCAAGGGTGTGTTTCATGTGCCTGAGGACCTGCTGAGAATAAAGACTGAGACCCTGCAAAAAAAAAAACCAAAAAAAAAAAAACCCAAAACAACAACAACAAAAAAAACCAAAAAAAAACAACAAAAAACCACCCTCTCCCTTCCCCTCCTTATGTGGAGCCAAAGTCCACTTCTGCCCTCCTACAATTGAGAGGTGAAGAACATGTACCATCCTGTTCAGTGGAACGATGCTATAAGGTTTTCATCCTGGGAAGGAACTCACTATCTCTTACAAACTTGTTCCTCCTTCTGAGCACACAGCAATACTCTGTTTATCAGGTGACCTTGCAGTAAGCACAGTGGGACTGGTGTTATTATTTTGGCTATAACTGTGTAACACTGGCCAAGTCCACCCTTCCAGGTGAGACCCCATATGCTCTTTTGTCTTCCTCCATCCAGGCAGACAACATGGGGTAGTAGAAGCCGCAAACCTAGGGGACACCTTCCACTCAGTGGGAGTATCACACAAGCTTCTATGGTGGTAAGGCATTGAGAAGTTTGGGCTCTGCTTTTTAGAACAACTGTGGTACCCACACTAACATTCATCCCATTTTACAGGAGAGAAAGTTGAGTCTAGGAGTATTAATTTACCCAAAGTCTCACAGTGAATAAAGTCTACATAAGCTTGAATTGTTTGTGTTTCCTTGGGCTTGCAGGGGCAAGAGTGTCAGTGGGAAGTGGGGTGTGTGTGTGTGTATGTGTGCGTGTGTGTATGTGTGTCTGTGTGTGTATGTGTGTCTGTGTGTGTACACTCATGTCTTCCCATTTCATCAATATTTCTGGACTTTATGGATATTGAGATGCTCTGTACTCTAAGCAGTGACTAAACTGTACTCCAGTCAAGAGATGAAAGACTGTTTCTGTGCCTTGCTGAGCGGTGACTGACTGGCCTGAGCAGTGACTGGCCTGAGCAGCATCTGCAATGCCTTATCTGGGCTGGGTGCTGTTCTGTTGTGGACAAATAATATCCCAGCTCTCATGTGTGATGCAGAGGGATAGAGCCAAAGATGCTGCTGACCAGTGAGAGAATGTAACCGGGCTGTCAGCCTTTCCCAGGGCTATCAGTGTCAGGATGCTGGCACATGTGGAGGAGAAAGAATCTTGGGTCACTCAGGGCACTTCCCCTCCCTCCTTGTCGCTGGAACTTGTGCTAGGGCCCCCACAGAGAAAAGGCCGCCCTCTCTGGCCTTCTGACCTCTCCTGTTCTTTGTAGCCAAGGCTGACTCACTTTTCTTCTGTAACGTGCCCGAGTGAGCACATATTTGTGAAACCTGGACAGTGATGAGGACAGTGTCAGGCTGGTTTCTGCTCCACTCTGTACCCATCTTCTGTTCTTGTCCAGAATCTGTGAGAATGTTGTTGCTTAAAAGAAAGCCAGTGCCTTTCTGGGGCAGATACACTCCTTGTAAGGTTTAGAGAATCAAGGCCAGGGAGACATGAGAGATGAAGGCCACATAATTTGTTGGAATGCACTTGAGTCCTTATTACATTTTCTGACTTTCTTATCATTGCAGGATTGAGTTTCTAGAGGGAAGAGACCTGGAGACACTAAGGCTGGTATGCAAGAATTCTACTGGGTAGTGCCTTGGGGGACAGACCTGTCATGGAGCCAGAGACAGGACCAGGCAGGAGAAGCCACATTTAGGTGGCTGCCACAGACACTTATGCTGGCCCCACAGGACCTCTGAGGCTCCAACATGTTCTAAATTAAAGAAAAACAAAAGGCTTTTTGTCCCCATGGTGACTGACATTGCTTATTGGGTGAGGGCAGTTTTCAGGGAAGAGCTGTGCTATGCGTGGGGGTGGGGGTGAGGGATGTCATGGGCGGAAGATCCTGTCGTCATCATGCTGAGGTTTGAGGTCAGGGGAACCTGGGTCACATAGCTGTCAGTGATGCTAAGAGAACAGTTCAGGACTCCAGTCTCAGCCTTCAGGTTAGGGGCCAAAGTGAGCGGACAGAGAAAGGCTGTTGTGGAGGCTGGTAAACTTCTAGGTCTGAGCCAAGACCTGAACATGTCCTCAAGGGTAGAAGAGAGGAAGTGGAGTCAGGAGTTGGGGGAGGGAGGGAGAGAGGGGAAAATGGAGGCAGGGGGAACTAAACAGCATAGCAGGCCACCAATATTTGTATGGGAAGCCTGGCCTCTGAGGGTTGCTAAGAAAGCCCCTTAGCTCCTGAGGAAGGAAGTCCCGGCTCCCAGCTCTGGGGAAGCATGAGAAGGGGCCATCTTTGTGTTGTTATTGATTGAGACAGAAACTTGCTTTATTGGTCTACACTGGTCTTAGACATTCAATCCTCCTGCCTCAGTCGTTCAAAGATTTGATTACTGGCAAGTACCAGCATACCCAGCTCAGAGGGGTTGGCAGGACTCAGTCTTTCTTTCCACTCTGTTGGTCCTGGGGATTGAACTCAGGATGTCAGGCTAAGTGGAAAGCACCTTCATGCACTGAGCTATCTGACCGCCCCCACAGGTACTGTCTTTCTGAAACTTGAGAGAAGCAGTCCCAGCATCCAGGAAGGCCTTTCAGAGCACCCTTCTGCCTTATCCCCACCTGTCATTACATTTGAACTTTTATTTCCCTGGTAATTTGTTGGAAACTCATATCAGTGTCAAGAACCCTGGCGCATAGAGATGCAATTAGGTTTACCCAGGGGACATGTGGTTGGCTATTCCACAGACTTCTGCATTTATTTGTGACTTCAGCATTCCAGATTATCCTGACAGACATGTCCATGATCTACTCTTTTGATCTGCTAGTCACATTTTGCTGCTTTTCTTATTAATTAACACATTAAAATAAATCTCTGCCACGCACATTCAGGAGGGGCAGTGAATTAAGTAAGGTTAGTTTTCCCCCAGTTTAGTCCATTTAAACCAGAGGAAGTTGGATGTGGCTCACTGAGATGGGGACCAAGAGTGGTACTTCACTTTGAGGTGGTTCAACAAAATAGGATGTGCTCTGCCATCCCATGCCAGACACGGAAATTCAGCCGCATCAGCTTCTTGTTCTCTTTTCTCTTCTCCTCTCTTTTCTTCTCTTCCTCTCTTTTTCTTTTTCCAACATAAGAATTCACCTAAGATTTAATCAGAACCATCACAATGTGAGTTGGACTGTATTCCTTCTAAAGACATTGAAATCTTAACTCTCAGTCCCAGGGCCTACAAACTCAGAAACAGTCTTCGCAGATGGTGAGGTCAAGATGAGGCCATGAAGATAACCTTTATCTACAGTTAACATGCCCTCCAGAAGGGGCATTGTGGGTGAGTACATATGGCGATAAACTGTAAGGTGAAGACAGAGATAGAGGTGTTGTATCTACAGGCCAAGAGTAAGCATCCAGAGCTAGGATAGGGGCAGGGGACAGATTTCCCTCACAGGGCTCAGAAGGAACCAATATTACCACAATCTTAATCCTCAACTTCCAGCTCCCCCGAACTGGGAGAGATAAATTTCTGCTGTTTAAACCACACAGTCCATGCTAGGAGATGACACACAGCTGTGTGAAGCATGTACCACCAGATTTTGGCTGGTGACTCTGTTTGCCATGAAGAGTATAATTAGAATTATTGAGTGTTACAGGAACCCGAGTATTTCAAATACACAGTCACTACTCAAGTGGGGAGGCTCTTCATCTTCTAGGCCATAGCACTCTCCAGGAAAATACGAATTCCAAAATAGCATGCCTAGCCACAATCTGACATGGTGTAATTACAGCCCTCAGCTTGTTGTAGGTAAAAAGAGACCCTCACTGTGTCTTTACAAAAGGAGCTGATCGTGGTTTGAATGGCACCCAGTTACTGTGTCCTTAGTTCCCTAATCAGCTCCATCAGACCCTGCACTTAATTAAACCCTCTTCCCCTCCTCTAGGCATCTCACAGGTTCCTATAGTTACCAGAAAGGTTTCCAAACAGGACTGGCTTCCCTGTGCCGCTGGTCTCCACCAGCGGTGCCCCTGAGGTTTCTCATGCCAGGCAAGGGTGGTTTAGATTGTTGTGAGATCTGGGCTCTTCCCACAGCAAACACTAGGGAAAAAACTACAGATTAATTTTAAATGTTATTTTTGTGAAAGTTTGTTTTGCCCAACTTCAAAAGCAAGAACATGAATACAAAATAAAGCCCAGGAGGACTTGGAACGGCCAAGAACCATGGGCAGGGCCATTGTCTGCTTTTTGAAGGGGCTGTTCTCTCAGATGCTGGGTACTACAGAGTAGGTGGGTGGGTGGTGAGCACGTAGAATCAGTCTGTTAGTCCTTCTAACCTGGTTGTCATCTGTCGGCCAGTTCTCTCTGCCTGGTGATGTATTTGATGTCTATCATATGCCTGAGTGCTGCCTGCATCCTTCACATGGGGTACCCACTGGACTCTGGCAGAAAGGTCTGAGCAGAGGCTCTCAGGAGAAACTCAAGTGCTTGCTCAAAGATGGATGATGGGGAGGACAGCCCAGCAGAGCAGGGACAGACTGAGAATTAGAATCTGTTTCTCATCTTCCAGGCTTGCTATTGGGCACCTGACATTCAGGGATGCTTCTTTTCAATGTTTCATTCCCTGAACATCACTATCTCTAAGCTGAGAGATGAGAGATGCCACTCCATCCTTGGGACCCGGCATGAGGTAACCATAGAAACAAAAGAAAAACAAACTCAGTCCCATGTTGCACACTGTAAGATTGAACACTTTAGCATTCAGCTGTAGATGTGTGGAAGCACCCCTGGGAACTCTAGGGAGCTTAGGGCAGCATCAGTCCTTTCTGCCACCTCTAATCTGCTTGGAGGCTCACATCCAGGCCTGGGATGGATCTCTTGCTCTCTTTGTCTCTGGGACCCCATAAGGCAATGCCTCTACCCATCTGCCATTGTGTCTGCCATGGTAGGATGCTGAGGTGGAAGGAAAGGTGTCAGTGTCTGCCATGGCTACTCCAGTTGCCAGCTGGTAAGACAGCTGCCCTGATGTCATTGCAACTGCCTATCAGAGTCTGGGCAGACTCTGGGGAGAAGGTTCCTGTCTAGTCTCTCTCAAACCTCATCTCTGCACAGATTTCAAGCTTAGGCTTAACTTACCAAGAAAATATGGCTGTGGCATGGCTCAGCCACAGAACAGTCAACAGACAGTGGTGTGTTCAAGTTAGAGCCCTGAGGTCTGGCTATGCAATCCTGTGACAAGGGAAAAAGACTGAGGTGAAGGGGCCATAGATCCTTGGGGAGCCGTCTCCATCAGAATGCCTTCTCATCTCACCACAGGAGAAATAATATACAAGGTATTTTCTTTTCCTGCCACAAAGCAGAAACCATTATTGTGCCTTCTGACACACAGACTTAATGGTGTCAGTCTCTTGGCATCAGCTGAGTAAAATATTTAACCCCACCTCACCCCTCACCCCCAAACAAAACAAAACAAAAAACCTGCAGGACCACATTGGACTGGTCACTTGTGTTCTCAGGACAGAAACCTCCCCTGCATTTTCTCTGTTAGCTGGGAAGAAGATTCTGGAACAGTAGATGTATCTACAGTGGTTCAGACTAGACATGCTGAAATGATATGGAAAGAATCCACTGAACAGCAGCAGGTCATGTACTTTTGAGAGGAGCTGGAGACAGACTCCAAATGAGATTTTCTCTTTTGTAAGAAAAAATTTCTGGTCTTCGCTTAGCTAATTATTATGTTTCAGTTACCAAAAGAAGTCACTCAGGAATGTGGGGATTGTCCAGACCTGTAGATTTCGCAGTCTTAAGAGGAATCCGAGCCTGCATGAAATAGAGCACACAGTGTTTATTCACCTCGCCTGGCCCTCTGAAGCTCCAGTTGGACCTCCCCGAAAGGGGACGCTCCTGGCTTAGGGTTATCATTATGTTGCCAGCACCTGCCAATCAAGATGTGATGAGGAGACAGGACCCACATTTGTTACTGTACAGAGGAATTATTATAGTGGTAATCAGTGTTTGCTTAGAATTGCTGTGTAGCAAACACTGGATGGATGTTATTTTGTCTCATTCAAAATTATCACAGCAATGGGGGAGGTGGACATAACATATTTCTTCATGTAACTATTTAGAACTATTTGAGGGTATTTTTCATGTGTATGAAAAACTAGACACTTACATGGGAAAATATCACATGGTAGCCAAAGATAAGCAATAAAAAAAAAAAACCTTTCTTAGCTCTGGTCCTTAGTTCTTTGTTCAAAGATTTTCCTACGGCAGCGGTTCTCAACCTTCCTAATGCTGTGACCCTTCAGTGGGTTCCTCAGGCTGTGCTGACCACCAACTATAAAGTAGCAATGGAAACTGTGTATTCCATTGCTACTTCATAACTGCAATCTTGGCATTGCTATGAATTTTAATGTTAATATCTGATATACAACCCCTCTGGGGAAAGTGATCCCAAGGTTGAGAAATACTGCTCTAGTTATTTTCCCTGCATATAAACACATCTATACACGTATGTAAAATATAGTTATTATCCATATAACAAACTAAGTTAGTTATTTTATTAACAATGCCTATGTACTTTTAAATTATTATTTGTTTTATGTGTATGGGGGTTTTGCCTGCATATATGTCTAGACACCATGTGCATGTAATTTCCATGGATGTCAGAAGAGGGCATCAGACCCCCTGGGACTGGAATTATTGAGCATTGTGAGCCTCTCTGTGGGTGCTGAGAATTGAACCTTGGTCCTCTGAAGAACAGCCAATGCTCTTAACCACTGCATCATCATCTCTCCACCCTGCCCCCATTCCATACTTCTGTATAGCTGTGTTAAAGATTAGTTTACAATGAGTCTTTTTTCCTTTTGGTTGTTTTGTGTAGTTATCTTCTGGATGCCTCAGTCCATCCTTTCTTCATTTATTTGGCAAACATAATGGAGAAGGCACTCTGTCTCCTGTACAGTGATAGACTAGAAACACACTCAAGAGGCAGAAGACCAAGGTCAAGGTCATGTTGTCTCCTCCCTCCTTTCACCATTTCAGTGTGTAGCATTCATCTGATGCCTCTGGAAATCTGTCACAGTTCATGGCATGGTGTCTGGGGCTCTTTCCTTCCTTTCTCTTCCCTTCCCCCCCCCCACCCGCCTTCCTTCTTTTCCCCAAAGAATGTGAGGCTTTGTTATTTGTTTCCAAGTCTCTGAACTCCCAGGGCTAAGGTCCAAGCCCCGTCCCATTTAATCCATTGTCAGAAAACCTGAGTTTGATTTCTAATTCATCTGTATATTTTTAAAGGCCATATTTTAGAGGAAAGACCATGAATTGGATTTTTTCATGCTGAGGTGGGAGAGAGAGTTTCTTCCATGACAGGTCAGGAAGTACCCTAGAAAAGACATTTTAAAAAGCTGTTTTAAAGAGTCTCACATGTCCTAGGCTGGCCTTGAACTAACTGTGTAGCCAAAAATGACCTTGAGCCTTTGGTCCCCTGCCTCTGTCCCTTGAATGCTGGGATTACAAGTATGTGCCACTGTGCATGGTTTAGGTTTTAGAACTGAACCTAGGGCTTCGTGCATGCTAGGAAAGCACTCTATCATCTAACTTATATCTGCAGCCCTGAGAGAGAATAAGAGAGTTAAAGAAGGAACCATGGAGATGTTTGCTGGTGCTAAAAATGTGGTTTTCTGCCTTCCATAGAGAACAGTTTGAATTATTTTACTTCCTTTGTTCACTTTAATATAATTTCCACACAAAATGTCACACAGAGCACCAGGTATGTTTGAAATATGACTTTGGGTTTCTAATGATGGTAACCATGAGTTAGTTATTCTCATATAATTGTGCTTCTGTATGTAGTTGTGAAACAAATGCATATAGAAGAAACACACGTATCTATGAATGAATGATTTGTTAGGGCAAAAACGTCACAATTGAAGCTTCTCATCGATGAAACATCCGGACAAAAGGCAGGAGAATGAGACAACTGGCCCCATCATATCCATAGTCAAGAGCAAAGAGACGTAAATGCACTCATGCCATCTGCTTGCTGTTAGCAAACTTTCACCTCTCATGTTATGCTGCCTAGGAGATGGTGCTGCTCACCGTGGGCTGGGTATCCCTACATCTATTAACAATCAAGACAGTCCTTCAGAGACATGCCCATAGACCAACTCGACTTAGAAAATATCTCACTAAGAGCTTCTTCTAGCTGGGTAGTGGTGGCACATACCTTTAATCCTAGCACTCAGGAGGCAGAGGCAGATGGATCTTTGAGTCTGAGGCCAGTCAGTCTACAGAGTGAGTTTCAGGACCACACAAGGCTACACAGAAATACCCTGTCTTGGAAAATAAACAAACAAATGAAAACAGAGTCTCTTCTGAGATGATTGTAGGTTGTGTCTAATTGACAGTTAAAACTATAATGTTTTGAGAGTTCTGATGCTTTGAGAATGAGCAGCATTAACTTGGGAATAAACTGATATTCAGGATAAACTTGAGGGAGCATATGAGAAATGTACAGCATTTCAGGGAGCTTGAAGAGAAAGCGCTTTTCTAAGGAAATGACAGATTGAAGGAAAAAAAAAAGACAAAAAGGCACTGAATGCCTTATGGTGCAAACCCTTCACTGTCAGTGTGGAGGAAAAAGTATCAATGGAAATGTAGAGTGAAAAGAGGCATTCGTGGCTTCCCCACCTGCATTGTCTCCCAGGTATGAGGACAGGCTTGTCTTAGGGGATGCTTCCATTGCCATGGGGAAGGCAGCTTTACTTACCAGGGGAGCGGTAGGCCTGTGGGAAGCTGTCCTGAAAATGTGAACAGAAAGATGACTCAGGAAGAAAAAGAGGTCCTTGGCTTAAGAAAGATGAAAAGCCTGATGGTTGTGTGACATTGATGAGGACGGAACAGGGAAGCTGGTGTGAGGTCACTGGAGCACACAGATGTGATTCTTCTTGAGCAGCTTTGGAGCCACCATGGAAATACAACCTGGTGTGTATTGATGACAGTGTCTGCAGAGATGTCTAACTGAGGAGGGGAATGTACTCTGAATGTGGGTGGTGCTATCACATGGCCATGAGTCCTGGGCCATGGAGAAGGTACATGAGTACCCATATTTTTGCTTTGTGATTAGGGAAACACTGTGCCCAGCTGCCAATGATGGACTATAGTCTTTTGAACTGTAAGCTAAAACAAATCTTTTCCTTTTTCAGTTGTTCCTTCTCATACATATTTTGGTCAAAGCAATACAAACCTCCCCCTCCCCGCCAAGACAAACAAAACCCAAACCAATAAAACAAACAACTTCCCCAAGCAAGCAAAGAAGCAAACAAAAAACTCCAATTCAACAGGAAGAGGATGGGGGCAAGAAGATTGGAGCTAGAGACTCAGAATTCATGGAAGAAGACAGAGCTAAGGGCCCACAGTTTGGCCTAATTGTTCAAAGAAAAGGAGGAGAGGAGGTCACAGGAGCAGAACTATAGCCAACAAAGCTGAGGAGACAGCAAGAACCAGGTTTGCAGGAGTCAGGTTCTGGAGGCTAAAGGAACCAGCCTTCATGAAGCTGTGTGGATGAGCCAGAGGTCGATGCTATCCAGTAGACTGAAGGAGTCAACAGCCCAGGCTTTCACCATGTGGAGACTCTGGGTGTGTTACATATTTCCCCAGGGCAGATTGCTTCCTTCTGACGAAAAATTATATATATATACATATATATATATATGTATATATATTTTTATAGCGTTCAAGGAAACTTTATGTGAAGATCATCCCTGACATACAAGGTGATTTTAGTAACATAATTATAAATTGAAGGATTTAGAGTAATTTGAGAGTAGCATTGTCATCAGTACGGGACAAGAAACAAGGTTATCTTAGGTCCTATGAGTAATGAGAAAACTAATTTAACTACAATTTATTCACTTTGCCTTTATTTTATCAAAAAACTATTTTATCCTAAAAACTCTAACATAGTGAGATTGCTTTTGGTGAGAGGGTTTATGTTTTTTTCTTTTATTATTATTATTATGAACAAAGAAGTCATACTTTCTATCCTTGTATATCCTTATTCAAGGTCCCTTCCCCCTCCCCCCAAAAATTATATTGGTTTTTAAAGAATAGGATAATTCATGGTCATTTTCTAGAATAGTTTACAATATGCAGAACTCGATTCTACAAGTTTCAGCCACCCACAAGGTCCCTCCTGGTATTTGAGTGCTCAGAAGCCACGTACTGCTCAGATGCCTCTGACTTTCAGGGCAGGACAAGAGTAGATTATGGAATAATAGACCAGAGATGTGATGTTGATCCTTGGAAAAGATTAAGCACTCAAACAACTCCCAACATACATGGGCATGTTAAGAAAACAACTTATTCATAAAAATTTATCAAGAACTTTACTAATGAAAGAAATTTTATTTAGAGAGATTTCTAGGCCACACTAGAATATGCTGTGCTCAGTTCTGTCCTGTGCAGATTTCTGGATGAGTTTTTCATTAACTCCTTATGTATCATGTTAGAAAGCTGAAGGAATATAAAGATCCCAGGAAGCAGAGCTGAACTGTGTAATATTGACAGTGATAGACACACCCATTCAAGTCACTCTTAGTAGGAGAACTTGTTGCTATTGATTTTTGAGTCTAAGAATAACATCCAAACATAGGATAATAGAATATTTGGTTTAGAAGGTGTGGAAAAGAGAACTTTCATCATTAGAGAGTCTTAATATTAATAAGTGGTGAAGAGTGATGCTTACAAAAGTTTCTTTGGGTATCGACTGTGCCAATAGAGATGAGACTATTAGACAGGGCAGAAGAAATGACTTAACAGCTATGAGCACTGCCTGCTTTTCCACAGGACCTGGGTTCAATTCCTAGCACCCACACAACTGCTCAGTCATCTGTAACTCTAGTTCCAGAGGCTCCAATGGTCTCTTCTGGCTTTCAAGAACACTGCACGAGCATCACATGCAGGCAAAATATTTGCTGACATAAAATAAAAAATAAAATGAAAAAACTTTGTTAGAATGATAGAGGCCTGCTCTACTTTAGCCATCTTAGAGGATGTATTTACATTTGGTTGCTTCTATGCTTCAAGAAAGATCTAACTGAACTATTTTTTTATTGTGTGGGAAATGGAGAAACCCTGAACTTACACTGTATAGCTTTAGCGTAAAGAATTAGTGTGTGATATAGAAAATGACGACGAATCATGGTTTCTAACATGACATTTTCACTCGACTTTCATGGTTGAGCCCACTTCCTAAAGTCACGTCATTCCTGGATTAACGAATGGTCTTTGACATTCTAGAATCTGAGGAGAAGGCTGGAGGCCAAAGAGTGGGCAGCTAACAGGAAAGGTATGAAGGAGAGAGGCAATGCCACGTGGGGACTGCAGGGCAGCATCACAGAATCCTTCACGGCGTTTGCTCGTGTGCCTTGCGTTGTGGAAGGCATTCCTGGCTGCAACTCGGTGAAGAGAAGCCACAACTGTCCAAGTTGTTTGGAGAGAAGGACAGCTTTGAAGGTTGTGAGCTGCTGAGGAGTACAGTCAGGATGCATGATATTTTTAGGGAGGGGAGAAAAAAAAGGAGTATTCAGACTCAGAAAGGAGTATACTGTAATTTAAACCCTTAGTTTTCATTTCCATTTAAAAAAGTTGGGGAGTGGAGAGATGGCTCAGTGGTTAAGGCACTTGTTGCTCTTGAAGAGGACCTGGGTTTGACTCCTAACACCTTCAGGGTGGTGTAATTCCTGTTTCCGAGTATCTCACACTCTTTTCTGGCCTCCATGGGCATTACACCCATCGCACAAGACATAATGCAGACAAAAGAACCATACACATAAATAATACATCTTTAAAAAGTTGGAACTGGTTGTGGTGGTTTGAATAAAAATGGATCCCATAGGTTCATAGATTTGAATGCTTGATCACCAGGAAGTGGTGTTATTAGGAGGCGTGGCCTTGTTGGGTAGGTGTGGCCTCATTGGAGGAAGTGTGTCACTGGGGGTGGACTTAGAGGTTTCTTGGACTTAGAAGCCCAAGCCCAACCCAGTGGCTCCTTTTCCTTCCCACTGCCTGCCAATCCAGATGTGGTGAAACGTACTTCTCCAGCACCATGTCCGCCTGCACACTGCCTTGCTTCCCACTAGGATGATAATGTACTAAACCTCTGAACGGTAAGCCAGCCCCAATTAAATGCTTTCTTTTAGAAAAGTTGCTGTAGTCATGATGTCTCTTCACAGCAACAGATACCGTAACTAAGATACTAGTTATTCTAATGTAAGGCCAGTATAAATTGTGGTTGTAATTTGACTGACCCAATGGCTATTTTAGGCATGCCAGACAAAATCTAGACATGGCATGCAATGGCTTTATTTCTCTTCTGTTTTCTCTCAAGCTTGTGCTGTTTATTGAATCTAGGATTTTACATATCAAGGTAAGCACTTTTGCACTGATTTCCTGGCCCCTTGACTATATTTCTTAATCTTTTTTTTTTTGCTGAAGTAAAATTCACATTGTAGAAGCCAGTCATTTTAATGTGAACAACTCACCAGAAGTTATTTTTTTACAATGTTGTTGTAAAGACCTGGATTCATTCTGGGCTCAGGGCCCAGATCTGTGAGTGAACTCGCAGACGCCAATGGATTCAAAGGTTGGATTCATGCCAGAAAACTCCAATGGCTGCTGCCCCTTACCCCTTTGCCCAATCCTGGAATGCCAAGGTGTGTCGCATCTTGATTATGTAGGTTTTTCTTTAAAGACATCTCCCATCTTCACAGCGTGTCCAGGCTCCCTGGTGGCAAATGTGGAAAGCATAACATTGTACAACTTTTATCTTGAATCACAGGACTTTTCATCACTCCCAAAGGACCCTCCAAATCTACTAAGAGAACTCACCCTCTTCTTACTGGGATCAGTGATAATATCTCTTAATGATAACATCTTCAGATCAGATAAGATCTCTAGTTATTTATTGGATGCCTGTCTTTAACCTTGTCAGTCTTGGTGGATTTTGTACCTGAAAATGAACAATATTTCCCTAATGAGACCTTTGATCACATCCATGGGCCTTCTCTGGTTTTCTGGATGGGTTTAGCTATTCCTGTTAATCACTCTGCTGCAGGTCTTACTGCAGGCTGTGTGCAGTTCTTGTCTGGTGCCACCATCCACACCCTCTTTTTACTTTCTCTAGCCAAGTCTGGAGTAGGTAACAGCTCTGTACAGTGGAAGCCATAAGCGTGTGTTTTGTGTGAGGTCATTTTTCCTCAACCTTTCTTGTGTTTGTCAGCTTCCTGGTGCTATGACAAAGTGCTTGAGCTAATCAACTTTCAAAAAGTAAAAAATTATTTGGGCTTATTCATGCTTTCGGAGTCCATGGCTGGCCACTTGGCCACACTGCTTTGGGAATGAGGTGAGGCAGAAGTCCATGAAGGAATATGGTAAAGTAAAGCCAGGAAGGGGAGAAACAGTAGCAATATATGTGAGGGACCACTAAGATTCCAGCCTATGGTTTGATTCCATTTAGTCTCAAGGTCAAAAAGTCTGAGCTTGTTTTGCCTTGCAAGGCTGTATAATAGGATGCTTGACCAAAGGCATGATTACCTAGTGTCTTATTCTCTGAGGCCTAATAGTGGAATGCTTTGGGTGGTTACTAGATGTTTTGTGAATTAAGGAGGTATATATGCTTGTCTGTACTTTGAACCGTGGAGTCCTTGAAAGGGAGAGGTCTTACCCTTTCCTGCTTTGGGTATAAAAAGACCCTCATGAGTAAACTTGAGGCATTGGTATTGATTGACGGCCCTTCTGACACTAAGTTTTCTGTTTCTAATTCTTGCTACCTTTGATGTTTCTCAGTCTACACTCTCCTCATACCAAGGATCATTTGAAGTGAGACCCAACAAATATAAATGTTAAGGGCCTTCCACATGGCCCTGCCTCTTAAGGTTGCACCACGCCCCAGTAGGACCATAGAATAATAATCAAGACATAGTGTAGGGTCTTTGAGGTGCATTTCAGATTCAAATCATGTGATCTCTTTTTGCTTTGTAAGCAGCCCTTTAGTTACTGATTTATTTTCATTATATTTTTATTGATTATTTAAAAATTTTAGATCATGCACCTCAATCACACTCATTTCCCAGTCCTTTCAGGTTCCCCCCTTGTGACCCTCCTCCCAGAAAAGAAGAAGAAGGAAGAAAGAGGAGGAGGAGGAGGAGGAGGAGGAGGAGGAGGAGGAGGAGAAGAAGGAAACCAACAAGTCTGTCTAATTTATGTTTCCCATATACTCACTGGAGCATGATCAAATTCCTAGTGGCCAGTTCTTTAAAGAAAACTGAATCCTTCCTCATCTGGACGCCCACCAGAGCCATCAATTGTGGAGGCCTACATTTCAGCATCTTTATCACAATTTTTAAAAGTTCCTTTCAATGGTTTCCTGTGTAGAGACTTTTTTCTAGGGGTGGGCTGGGATGGGCTGGGGTATGAGTCACTGAATCTGTCTATGTCCCTCTTTCTCAACTGTGTCACCAATGCTGATGCAAAAACAGCTTCCTTGTCCTTTACCATCAGCGGGAGTACTTCCATATGGTTTCTGATGACAGCACGAGCCAAGGACATCCACAAGGTCCCTGTCATCAGCACATGCCAGGGATCTCAGCAGGGTCACCAGTGGCAGTACAGACCATGAACATCAACAACATGGCCCTTCACAGCAGTGCTGGCCACGGACACCATCATAGCTCTGGGGGCAGGTCAGGTTAAAGTCATCAACATGGCCGTATGTAACAGCACAGACCATAGACATGCACACAGCCTTCGGTGGTAACGCGGGCCATAAGCAGTCCTTTGTTAAACTCTGCTTCACAATATAGGTGTACCATCTGCGTGTTTCTGAGTGCTAAGTATGAACTTGTTTATGATTCAGGAGGCAGAAGCAGATGGATCTGTGAGTTCAAGGCCAACTTGGTCTACATAGCAAGTTTCAGACCAGCCAACAATATACAGTAAGATCTTATATTCAAAAAAGAAAAAAATGGGAACAACCTAAATGAATCTCAGTAAGGTTTAGTTTATAAATTATGGTGCAGCTAAATATACAATAACGCAAGTTTAAAATTTGAATGACCATTTAATAATAAATGTTTAAAGGCCAATATCCCTAATTTAATTACATGTTATAAGACTTATCCAATTCTTCCAGGGTTGTTCAATTTTACAGAATATGCACATATCTTTGGTTACAAAGGAGAATGCTAGACATTGACATTAGCTCTCTATAGGATTGTGGCTGAGTTTAACTTAATTAACGCTTTTTATGTTTTTCCAAATTAAAGGATAAAAAGATTGAGTTTTATAAAAAAAAAACAAAATCAGCATATTTCATTATCTTTACATTACTTAAATCAGTTTTCCCCTTAGTGTCATGAATGTCAATTATGAGACTACCAAAATAGTTCTTTGTGCAGATGCTGTTTTCTATTTACATATTGTTATAGAGTCTGTAATTTGCTTTAAATTATTTGAGCACAGACATGAGTGTGAATGTGAATATGTGTACATTTGTCAGAACTCTCCAGGCTTCTCAGTTGCTTTAGTCAAACTAGCATTTAGTCAGAAGGGCCACAGGCAGTAAGTGTAGGCATTGACTTGCCTGTGTCTGTCACCTCAAGAGATCTTTTTGTGGTGTTGGAGACTGCATCCAGGGTTTTGTATATCGGTCAAGTACTTCACCACCATGGCCCATCCCCCTTTCATCAGCAGAGACCCTAATAATTAATCTGGTGACTGTCAGAAATGAGTTTTCATGGCTAGAACATGTTTGTGTAATAAATGTATTTTGGCATGAGTTTGAAATTTGCCCCAAAGGCTCATCCTTTGCTGGCTCCCAAATCCCAGCTTGTGGCTTTATTTTGATGGGCTGTGGAGGGGTGATTCTCAGCCTGTGGATCACGACCCCTTTGGAATTCTCATATCAGATATGATTCGTAACAGTAGCAAAATTACAGTTACAAAATAGCAATCAAAATAAATTTATGGTTGGGGGTCACCAGGATATGAAGAACTGTATTAAAGGGTCGTAGCATTAGGAAGGTTGCGAACCACTGTAGCTTTGCTTGAGGTGGGTCCTGGCTGGGTGGATCTTTGAAGGTTTTGCCACCTTTGGCTCCTGCCTAACATTCCTTGCGTTCTGTCACTTCCACATGAGTAAGCTGCTTTGGGGACTGGGATCCTCCACTTCGGTTTCCTCACTGTGACGGGACCTTCTGGGACCTCAAGCCAAAATGAACAGTTTCTCCCATAAGTTGTTCTGTGAGGTATTTCCTGCAGTGACGAGAAAAGTAACAAACACAACCCTCAGAACAGACTCACCTGGTTAAATAGGTTTCCAAGGGTGCAGATAGACCATGACTCTAATGTTTTAGGGACAGTCATCGCTGCAGCAAGTCCTATAGCTGTGCTCTGGGATGACACATGAAAGTTTGTCCACATGTGGTTCTGAGCTGAGCTAACAGAGGGAGGCAATTCTGGCTGCTTTCTGAGGACAGCAAGGGTGACAGATTTCAGTCTGTGGGATATTGACACTTGTCTGAAAACTGGAGTATGAGTGTCTAGAAATCAAGAGGCTGCACTGTTTGGTGCCCAGTACACTTTACTAGCAGATGTTTGTACAGCTGGCATCTGTACAGGTGGCAGAATTTGGGAAGAGTCCTGATTGAAAGAGACCTGATAGAAAGGCACGGGAGAAGCTCACCACTGCATCCAGGCACTGCAGTTCCATCAAGACATTGAACCCAAGAGTCTTAGATGACCAAAGCAGCTGAAGGCCATGTGTAACATAAAGCCCAAATAGTTCCAAGCAAATTGCAGATTGTAAATTGCCAAGAGCTACCTAAAGATCAAACCGGGATGGGCAACACCCCTGGGTCATTTTAGGCACGCACAGAATTGAGATGGTCACACAGCCCAGAACTCAGCCTGCTGTTGTTCACTGTATCTTGAGACTCTATGGTGCTGGCTGTTATTTGATCCTAAGAGGGAGAGAACAGAGCTGTAATTGGACAGGAACTTTCTAGAAGATGGCATGACTGAATAAGGATAGTGGACCCTTCCAGGTCAGAGAATGCTTATGAAAAGAATTCCAGGAATAAAAGGGGAAAAATGGCCCCTGTGGAGAACCTTGAGAATTTTCAGGAGATGCTATGTAAAGGAAAGTCAGATGTATTAATCAGGGTTCTCAAGAAAAGTAGAACTGATGGAATGGATGCATATCATAGACTAGATTAGTTTGTATTATAGGGCCAGGGTAATCTAACAATGGCCACTGTGTGCTGAAACCTGTTGCTGCTCAATCTACAAAACTGGATCCCCCATCAGTCCCAATCTATATCTGAAGGCCAGAAAGCTTCCTGGGGAGCTGCTGATCTATAGAAACTGGGTTCCAGTGTCCACCTTGGGTAGCAGCAGCGACAACAGAACAGATACACTCCCCAGAAGGACACAAAGACAGGCAGGCAGGCAGGCAGGCAGGCGGGAGGGTGGGCAGGCAGTGATGCTTTCCCCTTAGGCCTCTTGGTGTTATCCACAGAAAACTGGTCTCTGCTGTAGGAGAGGGATTTTCGTTTCAGCTAGTCCTTCCTGGAAAAGTCCGCAGAGGCTTTTATTTGATTCCAGATCCAATAAAATTGACAGCCGTGGTTAAATGTTACCAGATCCGAGGCCTCTGTCCCTAATCTAGAGGAAGGCTGAAGGAGGTTCCAGGGCAAGCTGGCCTGTGGTTCCTCAGTGTTAACTGTTGGCTCTCAGCCCTTAGAATGAGCACAGACAATGGAATCATACTCATATGATCTCTTTACTCAAATTCTGCCACTTTTCCCCCTGAAGTTATCAAGGCAGCCTGTATTTGAAAACCTATTTGATGGGCCATTTTATCCTGGTCCACCTTTTGGACACATTGCTATTTAAAAGACGTCACATGAGCAGCTTATTAAAGGAGCATAAATGGACCTTTTCTCTCTATGGTCTCTCTAAATGTCCCTGTTGGCAGGTCCTTCCACATCCTGGATGCTCTCAAAGCCTTTTCAGTCGTACTCAGATATCAATGTGCAGGTATGAAGTCTGGTCTGGTTGAGTAGAAATGTCAGTCTTTCTGCTACTTAAGATTCTGCTAACACTCTGGGGACCAGTTGTCAGGCAGGAGACCAACAATGTGGAAAGGAATTGGCATTGAGTTCTTCACTCCTTCCTGGCCTTTTCAGTTTTCCTCTGCTCTGTTGATCTGTCTTTTCTATGGTTAGGCTACAGCAAAGGAGAATAAGGGAGTGTGTGTATGTGTGTGTGTGTCTTCCTAGTGCTTGCGGTTGTGATTACATTGGTGACTGTTATGCCTAGGTTGAGGGGACCCCCAAAAGACCACCACAGAGACCGAATCCCATATGTAGAAAGCAAAGGGCCTTTATTCAAGCTCAAGCTTGATCTCTCTGTCTGTCCGACACAGTGGTTAGAGCAGAGAGTGCCCAGCCTGGGCAGGGTGGAGTTTTAATCATAGTAGAAATTTGGGTGAGGAGATTTCCAGGGCTTAGGACCCTAATTGGCTGACATTTGTTTAGGGGTATATTATAGTGATCAAGGGGAATAGATGAGCACTGAGCTCAAGGACTGTCTCTCAATTGGAATGTATGGAATTGCAGACACTTCCCCTCAGGTGCTGGCTCCTCCCTGGATGGTGTCTGTTATGGGCTTTTCCTGCAACTACCAGGTGCTACTAGTGAGAGACTCTCAGGCCTATTGTCTGGCTGGTTATTATTAAGCCTGTCTTGGTAGCTGTATAGCCAAGCTCTTCTGGGCCCCACATCTCTGTTCTGGGCCTCACAGTGACCTCTGATGGTGTTAGAACAAATTCTTATGTTTCCCTCCCAGGCCTCTTTCTTGGACTCCTAAAAAGTCTCTTGCTGGGGCTACAGAGTTTTGTACCCTGAGGTAGCATGTCCCTTGGCTGGTCTCTGGCCTCAATGGTTTCCTCTGTTCCCTTCAATAGGATTGCTCCACCCTTTAATGCTATTAGTATTCTTCTCTGTAGAAAAATATGTTCCTAACACCCAGTAATGTGGACTGAACCTAAGGCCTTGATATATTAAAATGCTCAACCACTGTGCTATACCTCCAGCCTTTGTATATGCACCTCTGGCCCTGCACACTCATAGGTGCCCATTCTTTTCAGTGCAGCCCTTCCCTGTCTGTCTATGGCTCCTCTGGCTGGCCAGGCAGCATCACCCATGGGGCAACTCTAACTTCTGGTGTTCAGTCTCCAGAGGTAGAAATTGTTGAGCTATGGAGACCTAAAATCCCAGACTCACATGCTTGGCTTACAACAAAATGACTTTCCACTTCTTTCCCATTCCCTAATGTCACATTCAGGCCAAGGCCACCACACATTGAGACTTTTCCAAAGAACCCTGGCTCACCTCTTAGTCTCTGTGACAAATCCTCAGCCTGTCCTCATGTACTAGGCAAGGCTTCATGTGTTACCTAGGTGACACCATTGTTGTTCTAGCTGAAAGTTTTATGTGAGTGAACCTGCACAATTGATATCCCATGACTCTAACCCCACCGCATACATGGAGACAGCGCTGCTCAAAATAGAACATCCCAGAGGCGGTAGGATGATTAACATTCTACTACAAAGGAAGTGGGTGTTGATGTCTGTCAAAATTTACCAGGCTAGCATCATCACACTTGCTGTAATTTACTGTGAAGAATTCAGAGACTTAAACACATTCAGGTTCTGGTAACCACCTTGTGTTTGGAACTCTCTAGAGACCTCGGTGTTGCACTGAGTTCCAAAGAGTCTCTGTTAATGTCATAAAACAAAGTAGAACGGTTCCATCTTTGTATTTGAGACTCGCAATAGGACTGAGTCAGACGTCCCCAAACATGCTTTGTAGGCCTACAACCTAACTCCACAGGTCTCCTGGTCCCAGGAGCTCCTGGGCTTATGGCAGCAGTGTGCCCATCCCTGCGTCCATGGGCACCTGCTTTCCTTGTTCTGTCTTTGTGTGTCTGATCTGTCTCTCAGAAGGTCACTCTCATTGGATTTATAGCCCACACTCTGGATGAGGTCGCCTTGATCTTTCCTTTAGTAATATCCATTTCCAAATAAAGACAGTCTGAGGTTTCAGAGAGATAAAAACTTCAGGGGAGTCTGTCCAGCCCCTTACAGACCTCAGCCACACGCAATTTCCTGTTAGTTATATTTAAAATGCCAGAGGAAACAATGGCTGACTATTTCAAGTCAACCTGCCTACAGATAGTATAGCCATAAGGTAAAGCTAGCAATATGAGAGCAAATGCAGATTCTGCAAGTGCTGGCGTTGCCTTTCTTACAGCTCCCAGACACCAAGGAAACAGATGATGTGGAGACATGAGACCCCAAACTGGGGCACTGCAGGTGATTACTCTGCTTCATTTGGGGGTGAATTTGATTCCACACGGACAGGAAAACAATTTTTGGGAACTCATGGTTATTGTCTGGGCCAGAATGAAAAAAGAAATAATTGGAGACATTTATTCTATATGCTATGAACAAAAAATAATCAGTCCTCATAACTGAAGAAAGTACCTTCAACTAAAACATCCTGTCTCTTGCCTCCCTCAAGATTCTCACAGCCCAGTGTCCACTTAACCTTTCATAAATCAATAAATAATAAATAATAAAGGAATTTACTCAGTTTTTTGTTTCCTAGTCTCCTTTTCCCACAAAGATTAAATGCCCCAGACAAACCTGTTTATGTACAGTATGGGCTTTTGCTATCTTAAAAATAAGAAGGGCAGAAATTCTTCCCCCTCCCTTGTAATCCTGCTTAGTTAATTTTGTACAAAAAAGGCTGCACTTTGTGTCCTCTCTGAAGTCCACATATTGGAAACTTACTTTCCCAGTTCAAGTGCTGATGTTGTCTGGACATCTGTGTTTGAGAATGCGATGGCTTCTTGGTTGTCAACTTGACTACATCTGGAATTAACTAAAACCCAAGGACGGGGGCACATCTGTGAAGTGGGATGATTACTTCTTTTAATCCAGATCTTTCATCCAGACTTAGTCTGGATCATGCCTTCTGCTGGAAGCCTATGTAATACTGGTTCTCATGAGGTTTGAATGACCTCACCACAGGGATCATCTAAGACCATTGGAAAACACAGATAGTTACATTGTGATCCATAACAGTAGCAAAATTTCAGTTATAATGTAGCAATGAAAATAATTGTATGGTTGGAGGTCATCACAACGTGAGGAAATGTACTGAAGGATCACAGCATTAGGAAGGTTTAGAACCACTGCTGTGTAAGGGCATGGAAGAAGGAAGCTTTTGCTCGTTGCCTGCTTGTTCTGGCCTTGCTAATACATCCATTCCTTCGAAGGCATTAGAGCCTACTTCTTCAGGATTCCAGAATCTGCTGAAGACCAGCTGAGACATCCAGCCTTGTGTAATGAGCAACTTCTGGATTCTTGGACTTTCCATTCATAGCCAATCATTGTCAGTTTAGCTGGACTACAGCCTGTAAGTCAATCTAATAAATTCATATATATTAGAAAGATAGAGATAGATAGATAGGTAGTTAGATAGATAGACAGATATTCATTCTATAAGTAATGTTACTCTAGAGAACATTGGGTAATACAAGATAGTTGGGAGTTAGGTTAAGGATTGAGGATGTTGCCCCTCATGATGGGGTTAGTGGCTTTAAAGAAAGAGGAAAAGAAATGAGAGCTAGTACATTTATTTGGGCATATGTGTTCCCCATAGGCTCATATGGGCTCATATGTTTGGATGCTTAATCACTGGTTAGTGGAATTATTTGGGAAGGATTAGAAGATGTAGTCTTGTTGGAGAAAGTGTGTCATTGGGGGAGGGTTTTGGGATTTCAAAAGTCCAGGCCAGGCAGCAGCGTGTATCTTTCTGCCTGCTGCCTGCAGATTGGGATGTAAAGTTCCCAGCTATGGCTCCAGCACCATGCCTGTCTGCTTTCTACCATGATGATTATGAATTAACACTTTTAAACTATAAGCAAACTCCTCAATGAAATGTTGTTTTTTCAAGAGTTGCCCAGGTCAGGGTGTAGTGTAATAGCTATGCAACAGTAACTAAGACTAGTTACTGATTGCTGTGTTATTAATCACTGTGTTATGATGTAGTTTATGACTTGAATAGGAAATGTTTCTACAGTTTAGGCACTGAAGTCTTGGTCTCCAGCTGGTGGAACTACTTGGAGAGGTAGAAGAAACTTCAACAGGTGAAGCCCATATAGTGGAGAAAGTAGGTCACTGGAAGCACGTCCATCTCTTTCTCTGTCTGCCTCTGCTCCCTGCCCATGTGAAGTAAGAAGCCCTGCTTTATCATTCATCATCTTTCATGATGATCCTGCCTTGCTTCAAGTCCAAAGAAGTTAAGGCAGTCAGCAACACACTGAGAACCTGCATCCAAATAAACCTTCTCTTTTAAAGGGGTTTATATCATATGTTTGATCATAGTGACAAAGTGCTTATGAACTCATGTAGCAAGGAAGTCTTAACTCAGAAATACTTCTAATTCTCAGTCTTCAAAACTGGAATGAGCAAATCTCTGCTCTTCATAATTACCAGGTTTTATATATTATGTTAAACAGGCTGACAGTGGCTAAAGAAAAATGAATTCATTTTCTTATGGACTGGCGTGTGTGTGTGTGTGTGTGTGTGTGTGTGTGTGTGTGTGTGTGCTAGAAGTCTGAATTTGTGGTATTAGCAGGGACAGGCACCCTCTGGATGTTCTCAGGGACAATCTGCCTTGCCTCTTAACAGCTTTGGTGACTTCAGACATTTATTGGCTCATGGATGTATCTCCCTTATCTGCCTCCATCTGTCTGTCTTTTTTTCTTATTCTGCCTCTTAGGACACTCTCATTGGATTTCCAGCCCATTCTTAGCCTTAGGATTTCACCTTTGAAAGTAATCTTATTTTGTGTGTGTGTGTGTCTCCTGTAAGTATGTGTAGTGTGTGCATACAGAACCAGCAGAGGTTAGAGGAGGCGTCAGATACTTTGGAACTAAAGTTACAGAGGGTTTATGATCCACCATATGGGTTCTGATCATGTTTCCAAAGGAAGATACATTTTGAGATCTGAGATGAACATTGACTTTGGAGGATTCGGTTCAGTTCAAGACAAACCCCAAGAATCAGTTTTGTGTGTGTGTGTGTTTGTGTGTGTGCCACATATATGTGTGGAGGTCAGAAGACAAGTTTCAGGTATCAGTTCTCACCTTCCACTTAGAGCGTGGCACTGGGTAGCAAATACCTTTACCCACCGAGCCATCTCTCTGGCTAGCATAGTGTCATTTCTATTTGTATTCTCTGTTATTTAAAAACCAACAGCATTGTGACAAATGTGTTTCTTCTTTCACCATTCCAAGTTTGCTTTGGGATTTAGAATCTTCCACAGAGAGACAATGCAAAAGCTCATTGGAGAGTGTGTGGGTCAGTGTGCTAGTCATTCAGCATCCTGTGACATGGGACCACCACAAACTCTCTGTTTCCCCTGGGAGGTGAGCCCTTGTTGGCTTTTCACATGTGTATAGATTATGTGATGGTATAGGAATGGCAAAGCTTCATATTGTGGAACAAAGCATGTGTTTATTACAGCCTGATCCAAGAGCAGCTGTGAAGCTACTTCCTTCTCTGAAGCCAGTATAAATTATTGTTATTTGGTTGTCGATGTGTGAACGTGTTTCCTCACCATGTTTTTATTCAGCTGGGAAGAATAGAAATTTCCAGGGCATTAATTTACTGACAAGGCGCTGAGTAAACGTCCCTTCTTTTTTCCTTGATCCTTTTATTTTGCAGATTCCTCAAAGGGCACTGTTTCTTGACTTCCAGAATGGTGCAATTTCCCTCTATCTTGATAGTCTTTGGTCATGTCAGTAGGATATTAAATGGCAACCTGCTTTGAGAGTCTCAATTTTGGTCCGTGCTAAGGTAACAGTGGACAATATCAGAGTATGAAATGGATAAAATCGAGGTTATGGCGCCCAGCAGAGTTGAAAAGGCACTGCAGGATGACTGGCATCTCACTCAAACCATTTACCATCAGCATAGAGGGTTAAATAAAGACCAAAGATGTGTACATCACCATGTGTCTCTTTAGATAGACTAATAATCCCATCCCCATGTTATTTAGATCTCAGGTGCAAATACACTTGATGACAGGCGACCAGAAGGCTCTTCCCAAGCTGTCCTCTCTGGACAGTTAATCTTGATTGTCATCTTGGTAGCAAGCATTTAGAGTCACCACAAAAACCACACTCTGTGAGGGAGTTTCTAGATTTGATTAACCGAGGTGGGAAGACCCACCCTAAATATGGGTTGCACCGTTTCATAGGCTGATGTCTTAGACTGAACAAAAGGGAGAAGGTGATTGAGCACCAGCATCCATCACTCTGCTCCCTAACTGTGAATGCTTGTGTGACCAGCTAGCTGTCCCATGCACCTGCTGTTATGCCTTCCCTTTTACAGTGGGCTGTATCCTCCAACATGAGCCAAGACAAGCTCTGTCACAGCAATGACACATGTAGCTAGTACACCTGTCTTCTCCCTTGACTGTACTGCTCCATCCTTCTCCACCTCCTTGGGTTCCTCCTTCCAGAGAGCCCCTTTGCCTTATGGACAAGCCTCTTTGCTCCTTTGGTCCGAGAATGCTGAATCTTGGACAGATAACAGTGAAACAATTCACTCCTCAGAGCGTGGTGCTTTCTGGATACGTTAATCTCCTTCTTGCAAATATCTACAGCCTCTTCATCATAATCTTTATATGTTACCATGATAAAAGATTATCTTCACACAGGGGAAGAGGATGGGAAGGTACCGGGTAGTCTGGGAGAGCTGAGGATGTCAGAGCAGCTGAGTCTTTGACTTAGATCTGTTTACATGTCTGCTAGCTCCCATATTCCCAAGCTTCATGTTTGGATAAAAGAGTCCTGGGAAAAGGGTACCACAAACTCAAGAGCATCCATAGGCAGCAAATACTCCGAAGATGGCCTAAGGATTTTTGTTAGATTTCTCCAACTTATATAAATCAATCACCTTGAATTCTGGGGATAGGCAGAATAAACCAAAGACAAAACCACTAAGATTGTCTCTGTGGCAGGACATAGGACCTCTAATAAAACTGCAGTCTTGAAATCTGGAGAGGCCACCAGATGAGTTATCATCTGGGCAGTGCTTTTCTCTTGCTCAGCTTCAGCCCTAGCAGTCTCCAGGGATGTGAAATGAGCGTCTATATTTTCAGGCAGGTCCCAGGTGTCCATTTTCTGTCGGCCATGGTTGCTGAGAAGGAAGAAAACTTGCAGCTGCCCTGGAATACAGAGGTTACTGTATTCTCAGAGGGGGGTTGATCTGATTGAATGGCCCCACGACTAGCCCCGCTTTTTGAAGGTTGTACAGCTTGACAGGGGGCTTAGTTCATTCTCGAGCAGTCCTCACCTGCCTCCCCAAGTGCTTGCTGATACTCCCTGGAGCAGAGTGAAGAGCAGAGTGTTGCTCTCCACCTCCAGCTCATAGACCATCATATTCTCTTTCAGTTTGTTGCTTTTTAATTTTTAATCAATTCTTTTAAAAAGGATTTATTTTTCTTATTTTAAATCATGTGTGTGTGTGTGTGTGTGTGTGTGTGTGTGTGTGTGTGTGTGTGTGTGCATGTGGGTATATGTATGTACATGCAATGCCTGTGGAGGTCAGAGGGGTTAAATCCCCTGGAGCTGGAGTTACAGACAGCTGTGAGTCACCTGACATGAGTGCTTGGGAACTTGGCTCCTCTGGCAGAGCAGTGAGGGCTCTTAACCAATCCAATGATGTGTCTATTGTAACTAAATATCTGGTTCAAAATTCTGCCCACTATGGCAGCATTTGTGCCAGGATCCATGGGTTTCTGTATGCTGTGCCTTCTGGCTCCATTGCCAGACCACATCAGTAATAGCTGCACAGTAGATGCTTATGAAATGATTTTTATGTGACATGAGCTGAAAGGGCTTCCCTGGCTTTTAAATCTTTCTCCTGACTGAAGTATCTAGCCATGAACATTTCTGTGCAGTTTAAGGACTGTGAATGCAAATGACAGTCTTAGGTCTGTGACAAAACCCTTCCTTTTTGTCCTTAAATATTCTCAAGTCCAATAAGGCTGTGAAGGCTAGTCCACATTATCACAGTGGCTGCCAAAGCTGCTTTAGTCCTAGCCACCCTCCTTAGCAGATTAAAGACTCACATGGCTAGAAAAAGATAGAGATATACATCACAGACTAATTTATTTTAAAAAAATCACCTCAGCAGTTTACAGTGTATTTAAAAATATACATATGTAGGCTTGGAAGAGTGAAAAGAAGGTACAGACAGTCATAAAAAAATACATAATTTTAAAATAATAAAGTCCTTAAAAAGGGAGTAAAATAATATTTTTTTAAAAAGCTACATAAAGATGGAAAATACAGAGAGTCTGGATACTGTGTATTATTTTGTTTTCTTTGAATTGTTTGACTGCTGAGAAAGGAACAACAGCTGTTAAAAGATATTTGATTATAAACGCTGCTGAATTAATCCAACCTATATATTTTGAAAATGCCTTGACTTCAAAATTTAAATAAAAAGGTATGTTCCTTTAAGAAGAGGTAATACTTTTTTTTTCCACAGGAAATAAGAGGCCTTGGATTCATTCCAGATTAAGAAAAATAAGGTTTAATTGAGGAAGAGCTCCTGAAAAAGTCTCTGATGGGAACAGCTAGCCCAGATGATCCAGTATTTTAGAGCATCTTTGTTACTCTTTCCTTTGAGTTCTGTATCCAGAACAGCTTCAAGGTTGTTGGGTGAGGTGATTCAGTCTCACAGACTACTCCAGCCAAGACTTAACCATATCTTGATTTTATTCATGGTCTCTGAAGATTTCCAGTGCCCCCAATCAGCAGGAACTAGTCTAGAGAACTAAGCCCACAATCCCAAAAATAAATTATGAATATTTGTCATTGTTTGAGGGAGTTGGTTACAGGTTATTGTGGATAATGGTCAGGTAAAAAGCTAAGTGAAGATTAAATTCAGGATCTTTTTTTTCTGAAAAAAGAAGGGAGGATATAAAAATGATAGGATAAAAGTGTAGATTATTGAATCTAGTTTAATCCAAAAGACAACTATTAATCTTGCACATTTTACATTAGTATCAATTTTGATTTATTGATACATATTTAAAGTTAATTTTGTTATACTGTATATGTATTTCTACTCTTGTTCAGGGTAATATACTTATGCATCTCATTTAAAAATATAATATAAAATTAAGAAACATATTAATAGTCATCTATAATAGTCAAACTTATAGTCATGTTAGTTAGGTTTTCTAGGCATACAAAGATATATTTCAGATAGATAGGTAATCTTCAAACATTTCAAAGACTTATAGAATATTGCATTTAATATGTTTAATAACCTAAGGCTTTTCATGACAGTGAGACACAGCTGCTCCTGACAGCACCAATATACTTTAGAGAAAATGATGGGCATTGAAGAAACTCTATATGGAGTTTCCTTTTTTTGTGGCAAAAGCTAAACACTGGGCAAGAAACTGCCCTTGCCTTTACTGCTGACAGTGTGCTGTCCAATCCAGACAAGCAGAACACAAGGAAAAGTGACTGCTGAAGCTTGCCAAGACAGGGTAGGACATCCCTTCAATTTTCTTTTTTCTTTTTTTGCTTCTAAAAATGGTCTAAACCTATATGTAAAGTTAGATGCCTCAGTGTGTTACATAGAAACATTGTGTGACTGTCCAGAGTCAGGCAATGGTGGTGGCTAACGCCTTTAATTCCAGACATGGAGACAGGAATAGAAGATGGGTGGAGACAAGAGACAGGATCTCACTCCTTTAGCATGAGGATTCAGTAGAGGTAGAAAGTCTCTCTAGTGGCTGTGTTCTTTACTGTCTAATTTTTCAGCATTTACCCCAATATCTGGTTCTGAGCTTTTACTATTAAGACCAATTAGGATTCATGCTACAGGATTGCACTCCCTGGTTTAATATGTGGTCCTGAACAATTACTTCTCTAATTTTTCAGCATTTACCCCAATATCTGGTTTTGAGCTTTTACTATTAAGACCAATTAGGATTCATACTACAGGATTGCACTCCCTGGTTTAATATGTGGTCCTGACCAATTCTGTATCTGATGTGGCCAGAGAAACCAAAAGATTGGGCAATGGTGATCGAGTCTTCTGGCCAGAGAACTTCATAGGGCTAGCTGTAGTTTGGAGAGACAGCAAAGGAAGGCCATAACCATGGCACCTGGGGAATCCATCTAGGATTTCCAGCTGATGGAATCCACTCATCATCGCATCAAAAGAGGATCAGATACAACTGGAATCTGATGAACCTACCTTCCTACAAAGAGCCATGTGTGTGTGTGTGTGTGTGTGTGTGTGTGTGTGTGTGTGTGTACATGTGCAAACCACATCCTAAAGGAAAACCATGAATCCTGGCTTCAGACAATTGAAGACTTACTCCATGTGGTGGACCTCTCTATGTGTAGCCGGTGGTGGCAGCATGTGGGATTGTTTAAAACTGAAGCCTTTGGCTAAAAATGAAGAGGTAACACTCAGTTTATCATGCTCTGCTCTGAGTTTTAAAGGGCTCTTCAGAACGCAGGCCAAGATAGTAAGTACTTTGGTCTGAGGATAATGAGAACCTCTCCATTGGGCACTTCAGGTCCCCCTGTGGCTCTTTGGGCCATTGCCACAGTTTGTTGAACACTGGCAGCTTGGAAGATGTGTCTTGTCTCAAAGGACAAGACACTAAGGACAAAGGCAAGTCCTAGCACTTTGAGCAGCAAGCACATTCTCTCCTGGACGTCTCAGCTCAGCTCAGAATTGTATTAGTTGTTTATTGTATCGTAGATGAGGACTCACTTCAACTGCTTTATTGGACCCTGCAAACTTTTCTACTCATTATCCTTTTTGGCCTGAGGAATTTTTACATGACCCCAAATATATAGATATAGGAAGTAGGTGTGTATAAATAAAATATTTACTAGTAAGAGATCTTAAAGGAATTTATTTTATTTTATTGTTTTTTTTTGAGACAGGATTTCTTTGTTTAGCCCTGGATGCCCTTTAACTCCCTCTGTAGACCAGGCTGGCCTCAGACTCAAAAATCCACCTGCCTCTCGAGTGCTGGGATTAAAGGCATATTCCAACATGCCTGGCTAAGAAATGTATTTTAAAACAATTTTGAAGCCAATGAATCTGATAGCATGAGTTTAACCCCAGAATCTGTATAAAGGTGGAAAGAAAGAGCTATATCCATAAACCTGCTTTATGTCCTCTTCACTCACACTGTGGCATGCACAGCACAAATGATAAAAATAATTAAAAAGCTTTTTTGTTATACATACAATTTTAGCATTTATTAAAGATGAAAGCAAATCTTCACAGTAACAAGGTGGATGTGCTTTTTAATTTTTGCATAAAGAATTAAATCTTGGCTTAATATTTGGTACTGCAGGATGTAAAGCATATTCAGTTATTTTTCAGAATTGATTAAAATTTTGATTTTAAAAGTGTCAATGCTGAGGATACGGCTTTGCATAATGATGTAGAGCAAAATTTCTGAAAATTTCATGGCTCTGCCTCCCCAGTGCTAGGATTACAAGAGCATCGCCATGCCATTTAAGGAATTGCTGGAGTCTCTGTCCTATTCTCAAGTCAAAATGAATTTGTGTGTGTGTGTGTGTGTGTGTGTGTGTGTGTGTGTGTGTACAGGTGTGTAGGTGTGGAGGCTAGAGGACATCCTTGGGAATACTATTAGCATCCTTTGAGACATAGCCTCTTATTAGTCTGGAGCCAGGAAACCACAGGTACCCACTTGTCTCTGCCTCCCCAGTGCTAAGATTACAAGAGCATCACCATGCTTGACACTTTTCTTTAGATTTTGAGTATTAAATTTAGTTCCTCAGCACATTACCAGTTGAGCTATTTGCAGCTTTATTGCATAGTTTTTACATTAAAAAACTCAAGTCAATAACTCAGACAACAATGTAAAAAAATGCCAACTACTCTAAGATAACACAACCCAGAGATACACCACTTTGATACTTACATGCTGAGGAAGGGCAGTGGGAAATACTAAATCTTTGTTTTTCAGAAAATGGTGTGTGTACAGTAGCAGGACTGCAATTCATGACACAATATCCTCTCATCTGGGGCATTTTCGCAGTATCTGTTGATGTTACATAGTGTGTTCACAGCCAAGACCACTGTGAAGTCACATGATGGATCACAGTGACCACAGCTAGAAATATCTGTTTCATTACAAGTTTGATTTTTAAATTAAGTTTTGATTATCGCACACTCAGAAATCTTTTGTGATTACCAAAAGTGTCTCATTCCTCAAATGTAGTAACACGATTCCACTTGGAGTCATGACCTACAATTTAAGAGTCTGTGGCTCGGAGCTGAAGAGATGGCTCAGTGGTAAGAGCATTTGTTGTTCTCGTAGAGAATTAACAATCATGCCAACCGACAGCTATTCACCAGGAACTTCACATCCAGGGTGTCTGATGCCTTCTTTTAGTCTCTATAGGTGTTCACACACACACACACACACACACACACACAGACACACACACACAAACACACAGTAGTAGCAGCAGCACATGGCATATAGATGCCTTTAAAAATAAATCTTTAAAGGAAGTTGTAACTCAATAGTGTACACATTTATCATTTATCATATTTTACTATTATATGATATTATTTATATACTGTGGTTTTTGTGGGTCTAAAGTTTGTCACAGGGGTTGGAGAGATGACTGAGTGGTTAAGAGCACTGGTTGTTCTTCCAGAGGACCTGAGTTCAATTTCCAGCACCCACTTGGTGGCCCACAAACATTTGTAACCTCTGAGGGTACTGCATTCATGTGATGTACAGACACACGTACAGAAAAAATACTCATATATAGGTAATATAAAAATAAAGGTTAAAATTAAAAGAAAAAGTCTGGCATAGCTGCGTGTAGTGGTGCACACCTTTAATCTCAGGTCTCACTAGGTAGATGTAAGAGTATATCTGAGTTTGAGGCCAGCTTGACCTACGTAGTGAGTTCTAGGGCAGCCGAGGCTACATAGAAAAACTCTGTCTCAAAAAAAGCGCTGCATGACCCTGCCCAGTACCATTATGGCTGAGCAGGAGGAGACCCACCTGCCTGCCTGGGACAGCCTGCCTCAGGAGGTGAGGAGAAAACATGGGCCTGCCCTGTAGCACCCGGTATTGGTGAGCAAATATGGTGAGGTATGGGACTGACAGAGACACAATGGTATGTCCTGTGGAGAGTGGTAGATCTGAGGAGGTGAAGACAGTGAAAAGTAGGCTGGTGTGGGTCACTTGCTTGCTGCCCAGGGCCATGATCATGCTCATGCCTGGGTCTGTGTGTGGGTTTATGGCCCTGCTGTAGCCATAGTCTGTGTTCATGTCCATGGTTCCTGATACCAATGAAGGCTAAGGGGATAGGGTTGTACAGAGCTGGTTCCCCTGCCCCCCTCCATGGTTACAACACTGGGCCTGCACCTCTCCTGGGTAGCACAATAGAGCTGACCCTATTTGCAGGGGCATGGGTGAGTAGGCCTTGAGGGCATGAGAGTGGGTGGGCTGGTCCTGCCCCCCTCCTCTGCCACGTGGTGGCATGGGTAAGGGAAAGATGCTCTCTGCCTTTGCCCCTCTTCACCTGGCAAGTGGGAGAGCTGATCCAGCTCCTCATCAGCTGTAGCACTAGGGAGAGCAGGCCCTGCACCTCATCTGGGCATCACAGTAGGGCTGATCCTGTGGGCATGAGTGAGGGATTCTGCCATATGGTGGTGTGAGTGAAGGATAGATGTCCATTCCCCCTTGTTCCTTGACACCTGCAGCAAGTGAGGAGCTGACCCTCCCCTTTCCAGCTGCGGCACCTCACCTGGGCAGCACAGTAGAGCTGACCCTGTTGATGGTGGCACAGGTGAGTTGCCCTGAGGGCATCAGCATGGGACATTATGCCTTGCTCCTCATTTGCCATATGGTGGCATGGGCAAAGGAGAGATACCCTCCTCCTTTCTTCCCCTCTCACCCCTCACTGCCTGTGTAGTTGAGAGAACTGTCGCTGCCTCTCCATAAGTAGCAGCACTTGGGAGAGTGACCCTTGGACCACCCCTGGGCTGGTCCTGATGGTGTAGGTGTGGGTGAGCTGGCCCTGAGGGTGTGAGAACAGAACTGACCCTGCTCCTTGCTCATTGCTGCACAGGGTGAACTAGCCAGGGCAATGCTGGAGAGCTCACCCTGTTGGTGGGGAAGGGGGAAAGCTGGTGAGATGAACAATCCTGCAACCTCACAGGCCCAGAACAAGGACTATGAGTTGGCCCACCCCAACATCTACCCCATCTGTGATCTGCTGGAGCACATGAAGGGGCCAGTCCTGCAGATCCAAAGCTACAGGACATCCATGACACAGGGAGACTGCAGAATATTCAAGAGGAATCCCAGAGAGGACCCAGTACCAATAGTGTAGTGGAAACCAGAGGCCTTGAATCATGGCAGCCACTCTTTGCAATGAACACTTGCAAGTAAAGATACAGGAACTAAAGGGTTTGCTGCATGGCTCACTGTGTCCCATTACAGCTTCCTCGAAGAGATTTTTCTTTTTCTTTCTTTTTAAAAGAAATATTTTTTTCCCTTTCTCTTAAATTTTATTTTTTATTATTTTGGGGAAAGCTGCAAAGGCAGAGGGCAGATACAAAGGGAGATAAATGGGATCACTATGCATAATGTGAATAAATAAAGAAGTTAAAACATGATAACATATTTATTTGGATGAACAAATAAATAAATAAGAAAGACGTCTGTCACAGTCAGCTGAATTTTCTGCTTCAGGATTTCTGCTTTAGGAAATTTTAATTTCCAGATTTTTTTTTATTATACTAAATAGTTTCTGGCCAGGGCTACCCATGAGATCTGAACCAGCAGTGCCAAATAATCACACAAAGTCTTATATTAATGACATACTGTTTGGTCTATGGCTCAAGCATATTACTTGATAATTCTTACTCTTAAATGAACTCATCATTAGCCACGTGGCTTAATATCTTTTCTCAGAGCAGCAGTTTTTAACCCTGATTCCTCTGCATCTCCCTGGCATCTCTGCTCTTGCTTTTCTCAGAGTATACAAAGCTGTATTCAAGTTGTCACTCAGGGCCACAGTCTCATCTGAAAGCACGTTTGTGGGCATGTGTGGACGTGTCCACTTCTAAGACTACTCCTGTTGGCAGAATTCAGTTTCTGGAGAGCTGTTCAGTGGAGGCTTGCAGAATCGTGCTGGTTCACAATTGGATGTCGCTCTCACTTCCTCTGTGGACCTATCCAGTGGGTGCCTGTTGTATCCTAGGACATAAGTGACAGAGGCTGCTCAAAAGGCGGACATTGCCACCTAGTCACGTCCATTGCCTGTGTGTGTGTGGTGACCTGCTCCTGCCTAGTGGGTGGTGACTGTACAAGGGGTGAGTGGCAGGAAGCAGGTCATTTGGGACTGTGCGAGGTTAACCTGTCACAAAGATAGTTGCTACCTTTGAGAGAGAGATTTATTTCCTCTTTTTACTAATACACAATACCATCTAGATGTTCAAAACCATTTTTGGACTCTTACAGTAGGCAAATTATATTCTTAAAGGAATTATGAGGTTCCAGCTGGAAAATTTATGCTTATTTCATTTTCTGTTTCATGAAATGCTATTTTTCTTTCATTCCTTTTCTGTCACTAATCTAAAGGGGAAAATGTCTGGTTTAAGTGATGCCTGGGAAATAAATGCTCAGATTCCCAGAGATTGGTCAGGGTAGAGTGGATTTGGCTATGCAGTGTCTGTACATGGATGCTTTCTGACCTTAGGTCTTATGTTTCTCCCCTCCCTCCCTCCCTCTTCTTTTCTGTATTTGAGACAGGGTTTTACTTTGTATCCTTGGCTGGCCTGGAATTCACTATATAGAGCAATGCTAGCCCTAAACTTACAGCGACCTGCCTGCTTCTGCCTTCCAAGTGCAGGAATCAAAGGCTTGCCTGAACACACATGGTTCTCTCTCTCTCTCTCTCTCTCTCTCTCTCTCTCTCTCTCTCTCTCTCTCTCTCTCCTTCAAAAGCCTTGACTCACATCTATTCAACTGCAGTGCTGGTCTCTGTTGGTCTTCATAACAAATTTTTCAGGGCAATCTGTGCTCTTTTTTCTGTAGTTTTAAAATAGACACTATAGCTTAGTAGTTTTCTTTGTGGACATCAGTAAGAGTTTTAGATGGCATTCTGATAGAAAACAACTATATACATTTTTCTAATGGGCAGTCATTTAGGGGATTAGAAAATTATTTTTATAGGTTCTGGCACTGTGGCAATTGAATACTAAACAAAATCATTCATACATTCACCTTTTACTTATTCAAAAATAGTTTTAAAATATGGGTGACATACATTTTTCCTTGACAATTTAAATTTTCTGCAATATCCACCTAGCTAATTTCTCTTAGCATTTGAAATATTGGATCTAAGCCTTATTATAGAAATTTATGAATATTAGAATTTTTATTCTGTTCTGAGAATTGCAATTTTTGAGTTATTTACTTTTTAAGATTTAATTATTTTTATTTTATGTGTTTTGCCTCTGTGTGTGTGTGTGTGTGTGTGTGTGTGTGTGTGTGTGTGTGTGTGTACCAGGTTTGTACCTGGTGCCTGTGGAAGCTGGAAGAAGGTGTTGGATCCTCTGGAACTGAAGTGCCAGATATGTGAGTTGGCATGAGTGTGTTGGGAACTGAACCCAGGTCCTCTGCAAGAGCAGCAAATGCTTTTAATCACAGAGCCATCTCTCCAGCCCCACCCCCTTTTGTGGAGATTTTAACAATGAAGTGGATATCCTGGAAAGGACCATGATGAGATTTTGTAGTCGCTTCTTGTCTCCTGGCTGTGACAAAACACCTAATATGAATATTTTGGGTAGTAAGGGTTTATTTTGGCTTAGAGGGGATTCAATCCATGTGACAGCAAAGACATGGTGACAGGGGCTGATTATACTTAGGAACAGAGTGCAGCAAATGTCTGGTGCTCAGCCTTCTCCCTTGTTCAATTCAGCACCACACCCACTGACTGATGCCACTCACATTTACAGTAAGTCTTCCCACCTTAACCAAACTAAGCTAGATATTCCCTTCGTCTGACCTTCAGATACGTCCAAAGGTTTTGTTTCCATGATGATTCTATAAGGATCTTTTTTTTTTCTTTTTTTTGTAATTAGAGAGTAATCACTGCTCACTGCAGTACAAAGTGACAAGACAGAAGAGGTGATGCTACTCCCATCAGTGGTCCTCATCCTCACATCCTTCCTTGTGTTTCTTTGCATCTGCTCTGTCCTCCCACATACAGATCGTTTTTATCTGTAACACCTGCTAACGAAGTTTCTGTCTCTGAACCTAGGGAATTAAGAGCAATACTCAGGCTCAACCAAAGCAGCAGTACTGTCTGTTCTGGGGTATCGGGTGCTGGAGGGACCCAAGAGTACTCAAGATTCTCCTTTCTAGTTGGGCATTAGTGGGTAGATGGGAGTGTGTGTGTGTGTGTGTGTGTGTGTGTGTGTGTGTGTGTGTGAGAGAGAGAGAGAGAGAGAGAGAGAGAGAGAGAGAGAGAGAGAGAAAGCAGGAAGGTTAGAAAGACAGACTCTTTGAGAGAAAGAGCTCATACCAGTCCTGAGCTCATGAGGACTAGATAGTTCTCGAAGAGGTGACAGGTTAGTTGTTGCTTGTTTGTACAGTGTTGGGGATCGAACCCAGAGCCTTTGCATAGTAGTTAAGTGTGCTGTTACTAAGCTTCATCCTTAGTTCTCAAGAGCGAGTTTTAAAAATGAAACTCAGATACTTGAGAGGTTGAATCAGAAGCTTCATGAGTTTGAGTCTAGCCTGAGATACATAGGAACACGACTCTTATCTTTCAAACATTCTTTTTATCTTTCTCTACTCTCAAATATTTTGATTCAGATGTCTAAGTAAGACCCAGGAACCTGCATTTTCCTTTAGAATGCCTTACAACTTAGATACTGGATACATTAGCTAGGTTTTTCTAGGGTCACAGAACTTATGGATGAATGTCTGTCTATCTATCTATCTATCTATCTATCTATCTATCTATCTATCTATCTAAGAATGAATTTATTAGAATGACTGACAGGCTGCAGCCCAACAGTTGCTAGCTCTGAATGGCAAGTCCAAGGATCCAGTGATTGCTCAGTCCCATGAGGCTGAGTGTTTTAGCTGGCCTTCAGTATATGCTGGAATTCTGAAGAAGCAGGCTTCAGTGCCAGCGAAGGTTGGGTGTGCTGACAAGCCAAGCGCAAACAGTGAACAGATGCTTCCTTCTTCCCTTGTCCTTCTATAGGCTTTCAGCAGAAGGTGCAGCCCAGATTAAAAGTGTGCTTTCCTGCCTCAAAATCTGGATTATGACAAGCGTGCCTCCCCGTTTCTGGATTGTAGTTCATTCCAGATATAGTCAAGAATTGCCATCACACTGGGGGTCTACAAACACCATTTATAAACAGTGGGACTTGGGAAAATAGAAACATTATGTGTAAATAACAAGAAACAAAGTCAAGGGACAAATTTTCAATTTGTTTTTCCCTTCACTTACTTCATATATACAGTCACCAACACACTGCAATCTACTTATTATTTTCAGCAGAGGTACAATAATTGCAATGCTCATTATGTGAGAGAATTTTGAAAGCTGAAATTAAACCAACTGGCTGCTTCATTCAGCCACTCCACCAGAGGAGTATTCATTCACTTTTTCTCTTTTCTCACATTCAAGAATGTAGCCACCTATATTTCATGAATGAGAGTCAGAAGCCTTTTATATCCCACACATAATACTGCCTTTGGACAACTAGACAATGTCTGCTCTATATCTGTGCTTCTAAACCACACCCAGGGTGCCCACTGCTTTTGTTCTCTTTGGGGGAAAACAAACGGAGGTTCTGGATCTACAAAGACTCTGAGTGGGAAAATTATGTTCTACTAAAGCAAAATTGAACAAGGGTATATGAAGAATATACTATATTGTAATGCAATTGAGTGAAGTAATGTCATAAAATATGCAGACATATGTATTTTGTATTACTTTGCAATATGAAGGTTTTTATGATTTGTATGAAATGTTGTAAAGATTTATGAGAAAAAGAGGCAGAAGACAAGAACCATGCTATTTATAATACTTTTCTGTTTTTTAGAGGAATTGGGGCAGAAATTGCTACTTCTTATGTCTTTGTAATATTCTACTGTTTACAGTGATCCTTTATTGTTTGGTCTTTTTTTAAATAGAATATTATCATGTGTAACTTTCAGGCTATAGGTTTTAAGTGTGTCAAAGTAAAAGGAAGAGCCAGATGTGGTGGTGCATACCTGTAATCCCAGCATTTGGGAGGCTGAGGCAGGAGGGGCTCGATGCCAAACTGGGATACACGCCTAGACACTCCTCTCAACAATCTAAACCAAACCAAGCAGTAAGTGCAGGTGTGCTGAGGACATACACAGGCATACTGAAATTAGCTTAAGTTGAAGGTAGTTGTAATGTGTGGGCTTCCTGTTTAATGTCTTTGTTCAAAGTTTTCCTAGATTAGAGATGCTAATGATTTGAGAACATCATCTTCCCTTAGCATGTTCTTGCTTTGTGGGGTACTGCTGTCACCAAGAGGCCCCATAGACATCAGTACATGAACACAAAAGAGCTCCCAAATGACTGGACATCAGCTAGACTTGTGAAAGTGCTTGTCTGTTTATTTCTGAAGAATACCCAAATAAGCCCTGGAACCAACAAAGTGTATGATGTTTTGCTGTGACTAGCACAAGGTCTGCATTGCTGTCAAGGATATCAGAGAGGAGATGCTCTGTTCTTCTCTCTGCATCTTGCCAGTGGTCCATCATCTCAGTTTGCTCCATTGCTAGGGATATTCACTTTGGTCACTGGGCCAAGGTGGTACCTGCCATGTGCAACCTTTCCCATGACTCATTTTCAATCTCTCTTTCTCCTTCTTTGTGCCCTTTCTGTTCTTGTTTCTCTTTTCTTTTTCTGATTTCCCCTTGAGTCACATATCCCTCTTTTATTAATGAGTTTTTTATTATATATATTTTAAATTTAAGTTTTTTTTTTCTTCACATACTCACCACTGTTCCTTCTCCCTCACCTCTTCCCAATCTACTCCCAGTTTCTCATTACCCCATACTTCTATCCATTCCTCAGAGAGGGTAAGGACTCCCAGGGTGAGTCAATGCAGTCTGGCATATCCAGTTGAGGTAGAACTAAGCCACTTAAAGAATTGTTCAAAATTTTTAGCTATCAGAGAAATGTAAATCAAAACAACTCTGAGATACCATCTTACACCTGTCAGAATGGCTAAGATTATAAGCAGTGGTGATAGCCTATGCTGAAGGGGATGTGGAGTAAGGGGAACATTCTTCCATTGCTGGTGGGAATGAACTTGTACAACTACTTTGGAAACTAGTATGGTGGTTTCTCAGAAAACTGGGAATCAATGTACCCAATGATCCAGTAATATCACTCTTGGGCATATACCCAAAGTATATGCATTTATACTATAAGGACATTTGCTCAACTATGTTCATAGCAGCATTAATTTTGTAATAGCCAGAATCTGAAAACAACCTAGATGCCCCTCAACTGAAGAATAGATTTAAAAAATGTGAGTACATTTATACAGTGAATTACTACTCAGCAATTGAAAAAAAATGACATTTTGCAATTTGCAGGCAAATAGATGGAACTAGAAAAAACATCATTCTGAGTGAGATAACAAAGACCTAGAAAGATAAACATGGTATGTACTCGCTCATAAGTGGATTTTAGATGTCAAGTAAAGGATAAACAAGCTATAATTCACAAATGCTGAGCATATAGGTAACAAGGAGGAACCTAAGAGAGACATTTATAGACCCCCCTCTACTGGGTAGGGGAAATAGATTGGATCTCCTGAGTAAACTGAGACCATAGTGGGGAGGGAGTAAAGGGAGGCTGGAAGAGATCATGAGGGGAGGAGATGGTTGAGTTGGGGGAGGGACAGAGAGGGAGAACAGTGAAATAGATACCTTGATAGAGGGAGCCATTTTGGGGTTAGAGAGAAACCTGGTGCTAGGAAAATACCCAAGAACCCACAAAAACTTCAAGCAATATTTGAGAGGGCGCCTAAACTGGCTTTCCCCTATAATCAAATTGAAGACTAACCTAATCATCATTATAGAACCTTTATTTAGCAACTGATACAGATGCAGAGATCCACAGCTAAGCACTGGGTTGAGCTTTCAGTCCAGCTGAAGAGAGGGAGGAGGGATTATATGAGCAAAGGGGTCAAGATCTTGACGAGGAAACCCACAGAGACAGTTGACCTGAGCTATTGGGAGCGACTCTGAACTGACAGCTGGGGAACTGAATTAGGATAGTGAACTGCATAGGACTGAATTAGGCCCTTTGAATGTGGATGACAGTTGAATGTAAAGGTGCCTCTGGCAGTAGGACCAAAATTCCTGGAGCATGAATTGGCTTCTTAGAGTCCACGCCCTACTGAGGAACACCTTACTCAGCCTTATTAATGAGTTATAATGTATTTCTGTCATTATTCCTATCATTCCTGAGGTGGAATCAGTTCATGTTGATTCTTTTACTCCTTTTAAATCCTCTTTACAGTGTCTCAACACTCTTTGAGAAGTTCTTAACATTTCTGACACACATTGTTTCAGGCATAAGTAGTGTGTCCAAGGAAATTGGTTCCTGTGGTTGGTGAGCCTGGTTGCCAACTGGTACACGTGGGGAGAAAGAACCTTGTCTGAGGAACTGTCTCCAACAGATGGGCCTGTGAGCATGTGTGGGGGCCATTTTCCTGATTGTTATTGATGCAGAAGAGTCCAGCCTACTGTGGGTGGAACCATCCTTAGGAAGGTGGGCCTGGGCTGAATAAAAATAAAAAGTAGCTGCACATGAGTCTACAAGAAAACCAGCAAGCTGCCTTCCTCCATGGTCTCTGCTTCAGTTCCTGCCTCCATGTTCCTGTTATCTGACCTCTCTGTAAGCCAAATAAACCCTTTCCTCTCTGCAAGTTGGCTTTGGGTCAGTGTTGTTACCATAGCAATAAAGAACAAATCTCCTTTTAACATAGAATAATGTAGATTCCCAGATCTTGGGGATATGTATCCTAATTTTTTTTTTTTGATTTATTTATTATGCATACAGTTTTACAGAAGAGGGCGCCAGACCTCATCATAGATGGTTGTGAGCCACCATGTGGTTTTGCTGGGAATTGAACTCAGGACCTCTGGAAGAACAGTCAGCGCTCTCAACCTCTGAGCCATCTCTCCAGCCCCGTATCCTAATTTTTATGGAGTGGTCTTAGGGCATCTCTCCTTAGGTAGAGTTAGAGAAAACATTTTGTACTTGCATATTTATGTATGTGTATATATATATATGTGTGTGTATATGTATATTTATCTATCATCTTCCTCCTAATATGCCAACAGGAATATCTATTTCAGCCCAACAGCGCACTTGTCACTCTGTCGCTCTTGAGTTGCTCTTCTCTGAGGAAGCTGGCCAGTATTTTAAATGGCCTGACTCATCTGCTCACTTCTCTTGAAGGTAAGCAGCAGTCTATCTTCACTCTCATAATCATTTGGGTTTAACTGACTTCAGTTCTGATGGTAGTCCTAATATGATATCCTTAGATAAGGCTTCACTAAACTATGTACTTTATTTTGATATAACTTCAAAAATACATTGTTATCCACATTCTGTCACGCATATCATGCTATGCAGGCAACTTTACTACAGACTTAACAGTTCCTAGCTAATCCACAGTGGAACTGGGTGAACACAATAGCAATTCTCAGGAGATGTTCATAGGAGGATTAGAAGTTCAAGGTCATTCTCAGTTACATACTGAGTTTGAGTCAGGTCATCATTGTGTGAAACCCTGTTTAAATGAAAAACAAAAACCAAGGCTAGGATATAGCTCAGTTGGTAGAATGCTTGCTTAGTAAGGACAAAGCCTTGGGTTCAATCCCAGCATTGTACAAATGTGGCCTGGTGGCCCATATCTATCATCCTAACACTCAGAAGGTGGAGTCAGGAGGATAGCAGTTGAAGGCCAACCTTATTACAGTTAAAAAAATCCTTGAGGTTGAAGAGATGGCTCAGTGGTTGAGAGCACTGGTATTACTATTCCTGTGGACCCAGGTTCAATTCTCAGCACTCACATGGTGGCTTACAACTGTCTGTAATTCCAGTTCCAGGGTACCTGGAATTTTCTGTGCATATGCACAGAAACATATGCAGGCAAAACACCAATGCATGTAAAATAAAAGTAGATAAATTATATAAAAAAATCTTCATAGTAAATATGTCTCTGGAGTTGGCTGTGATTTTGGTATGATATGATGGAAACAAAAAGCAATAATTGGGGGCTGGAGAGATGGCTTAGCGATTAAGAGCACTGACTGCTCTTCCAGAGGATCTGAGTTTGATTCTCAGCACCTACATGGCAGCTCACAACTGCTGTAGTTCCAGTTCCAGGCAAACACCAAGGCAAATAAATAAATAAAGTTTTTTTTAAAGGCAATAATTGAGTGAAGGTATCTTAACATCTAGAGAAAAGTTTGCTTATTAAGAGTGAAGCCTGATGTTAATGTCTTGAATGATTGACACATAAACATCCATTGTCTGTGGGGACTCTGTTGTTTGGTTAAGGTAAGGTGTGTCTCAGGTATGTTAAATCATTACCTGACCCGCTTTTTAGACATGCCTGTCTCAACATTTTGCTCCAGTAATAATACAATCCACACTCGAGAATTCTTTCTCATGCTTTCTCCTGTGAAATGCTTCCAAATATGCTGGGGAGGGGTCTGAAAGAATTCAGTCAAGAGACACAGTCAAGAAACTTAGTAGGAGTTTATTTAGCCAAACAAAGCTGCCTAAAGAGAGATGAAAGTGGAGTGTCCTGAAGCAGATTCTTCACTGTGGATTTTTTTAACCTATTTTTAAAAATTGATTCTTTGGGAATTTCACATTATGCACCGCACTTCCACTCATTTCCCGTTCTTTCCATATCTGTTATTCACCCTTGTGGTGTCCCCCAACAAAGAAAAACTAAAAAAGAAACTAAAGTAAGATAAAAATTAAAAATGCAAATAAGAATATTAATTAAAAACAAACAACAAAATAAAGCAAACCACAAAAGCAAACAGGGAAAAGAAGGCTTCTCTCCTCTGTCTTTCCCATCTTTCCATCACCTCTTCGTTCCTCTTGGTGGTGTTGAGAGCTGTGGTATATCATGCAATAAACCCTTTGTCCATACAGCTTTACTTGCAAATGTTCATTGCGTAATGCGTTGCTGGTCAGGTTCAATGCTCTGGATCCTGGTATACCATCAATACTGAACCCTCACCAAATTTCCTCTTGTATACCCTGAAGTTGTCTTGAGCCATGGAGATCCTGTGGCTATGGTTCTGCAGGACCAGTCCCTTTATGCACTCCAGCAGGTTACAGATGAGGTAGATATTGTGGAGTGCCAATTCAAAGCCCTGGGTGGTACCTTGATTGTTCTAACTGGGCCACTGAGACCTCCCTCAGCTGAGGGTGAGGAGTGGGGTCTGCTTTCCAAGTGTGGGGTGGAGCAGAGCTCTCCTACTGGGGGCAGGACTAGCTTTCCTGAGCTAAGGTCATTGGAGTCCATTATCCCAAGGCCCTAGAGGGGCGGGGTCAGCTCTCTGGTGTGGGGAAGGAGGCAGCTCTCCCTAGGCCAGTGAGGAGCAGGGCCAGTTCTGCAGCGCTGTTAGTAATTCAACCCATGGTTCAGCACATAGATCGCTTGGACACCTGTGGTAACACAGGCATCTCAAGACTCAGATATGGCTATCAGCAGCAATTTGAGCCCAGATGTCACCATTAGGGTGGAAATGTTCTCTGTATGCTGTAAATAAAGTAGATATTTTGGCCTATGCACAGCACCATAGAAGTGGGTGGAGAATCAGAGGACAGACAGGTAGAAGGAGGGTGGAGTTAGTCAGTCGCCATCCACCCCCGAAGGAGGAACATGTAAGAGATACAGGTGAGCCACGGGCTGAGCCACATGGTGGGTAGATTAGTAGAACTGGGTTGATTTAAGATGAAAGAGCTAGCTAGTAATGTGCTTAAGACATGGGCCAAACAGTATGAAGTTAATGTAAGTGTCTGATCCATTTCTTTGGGGGACAAAAGCTGCCGCAGACCAGGTCCCAAAACTCAGGACCCAAACGGGCCCAGAAAACCTTCTACAACACACCATGTTAGTGCATGCCTCTCAGAATGACATGGACCCAGCAACAGTGTGGTTACAGGACTCCAACATAGCCTCAAATGGTAGCCTTGGGAAGTCTTACAGCTTTTCATGGTAACAGGAGTCATGGATCTCAACACAGACCTTGGCTTCAGTAGGGCCATGAACCCAGACACTGTTCCTATCCACAGCTTGGGCCTGAATGTCAACATGGTCCCAGGTGGCAGCTCATATCACCCTGATTTGTATGGCTCTTGTGACAGCATGACCCTCAGACACTCACAGCCTCAGGTATTGGCCTAGACCCTGGGTATCTACATTGACTTTGATGGTAACCAGAACCATATGTTGACACAGGCTCTGGCTGTGATAAGGCCATGGATCAAGACATGGCCCTAGGCTGCAGCTCAAGCTTAGACATATCCATGGCTTTGGGTGGTAGCTCAGGCTACTCAGATTAGAATGGCCATGGCGGGGGTTGGGGAGGGGATGACCCTTAGGCACCAATGAGGCCTATGTGGCCCAGACCCTGGGCATCCTCACTGTCTCCTGTGGTAACAGGAGCCATGGACATCAACACAGACCGAGGCTTCAGCAGGACTACAGACCTAGACATGGCCCTTGGCAGCAGCCCAGGGCCGAAAGTCACCATGGTCCTGGATGACAAGTGGACTTCCCACATCACCTGTTTCCCATCTCCTTCATCTCTTCACATTTGCCTATCTCCACAGGACATGAACCATTCTGCCTCTCTCTTTCCCATACCCCACCATATATTTGCTCACCACAATGGCACCTGTCTGCCTGATCTTCATGGTACCGAGCAGGCTCATGGATTCTTCTGCCTGCCTAGGGCAAATTCTCTGGTCAGGCCTATGTGCCCTTATCTTCACTCACTCTGTTCTAATGATGGCAAGCAGTCTCATGAATTCTCCCCCCTGCACTGTGAATTTTAAAGAAGTATTTAATGATTATTTATGAGTTAGGTGGCATATTCATGGACAAGGTAACCCCATTCTTTCCCAAACAAACAATGGGTAGACTAGATCTCCCTTTGAGATTATTCCTTTCATGGGTCATAGAGGTGGGGATAAAAACCATCATGTAATTAATGATATAGTGAGGTCCGAATCTTTTGAGATGTAAAGTCTTTGTTAGCTATAGTAATTGGCACCTTAGTTTCTGATACAACAGGGGCAACCATACTGCAATTTCAAGGACATTCACCAGTGGGAATCTGACCATCAGGAAACTCGGAAACCAAGGTTTTTCTTAGTGTCTGGGAAACAAGAAGAACTGACCTCAATTGAACTTTCCCCAAGTTTGTGTCCTCTGGGGACTGCCCATCTCTCAAGCATAGCTGTGAAGGAGAGATGAAGAGGTGGAATATGGAGACGGCTGGCACCATCTCTTTCCTCGGCTTTGGTGCAGGTTAAGGCTGTATCCAAACATTTCATGGTAAGCTTAATTTGTAGGGGCTGGGATAAAAGATGTGGGAGAACACGGTTTTCCAAACTCCGAGAAAGTAAAGTGAGGCCATTGTCATTTATCTTAGTGTAGAATTAGGCATGTGGCTGTGGAAGCGGATGGGAGCAGGTGGCTTGAGTGGGCCGGAAGTGGAGTTGATGGGGTTGAGGAAGTCAAGGGAACTCTGGAACCAGGGTTGGCTCAGGCATCTGTGCATTTATGTCAGTGATCTCTGGTGGGATCATCATATAGAGGAACTCATGGTGTCTTAGTGGATGTGGGTGGTGGGAGGGAAAGGTTTTTATAGTTTACTAGTTCCAAGGACAACACCTGAGGGACTGCGAAGACAGCATGGGCCTGGAGAGGCAGAGCACTGACTCCTCTTCCAGAGGTTTGATTCCTAGCCCTCACATGATGGCCTACAGCTCTCCGTAACTCTAAGATATCTGATACCCTCTTTTGAACTTGAGTGCACATGGTTCATAATCATTCATGAAGGCAAAATATCCATACACATAAAATAAGAATAAAGAAAAATCAAAAGGCTTGCTTAGCAGTTAGGGCACTTATGAAGCTGGAGGAGCCAAGCTCAGTGTTTGGAACCCACACAGTGGGAGGAGGAACTGACTTCCTCAGGTTGTCTTGTGATATTTTCACATACACTTGTCACACTGGTGTGCATGCAACACACACACATACACACACACACACACACACACACATACATTCAGTCAACAATGGGTGTATAACGGGGAGAAGGGGTAACTGGTGGCTATGGGAATATTCATTCTAGTTTATTGATTTTTTTTCTAATGATGGGAAGATTTTTTTCATAAGAAAACAAAATGATTTTGTATTGACAGTATCTTCCCCAGTTCCTTAGATTTACACACAGCTGGACATTCAACCTCCTAAAAGAGCCGCTACTTTGCTAATACCCCCTCCCAACACAGGGAGTCTTCAACACTGCAATTTTTAGATGAGTATATTCTAGAAACCCAACTTTCTTTAGTTCCTGCTAATTCACATCTCCTGGACTCTGTTCAGCTGAATTAAAAGCAGATCGATATCTTTCCCAGTCTGTACTAGTACAAAGGGAAATGATGATACACCTATTTATTTTCATCTGTCCGTCCGTCCATCCATCCACCCATTAATCCATTCATCCATCCAGAATTGGTAGTATGCTTTCCTGTGTTGGAGTCAGAGACCCCTGGTGGCACCTGGCACTCCTTTTGACCTCCCTTTTGAACTGGTGCTATCACTTTACTCTGAGTCATGTGAGCCGTGAGAACCAGGCTGGATGCCCTCCTCCTGCCCATGTGCTCTGTGTTGTGGCATAGTTCCCCATGTTCTCCAGTCTGTGCCAGTTCCTCCTGCCCTAGTTGAGGACCTTAGCATTGTTTTGCTTACACCACAGCAGCAGCCTTCCAATCTTGCACACCCTAAAAATCCATCATCCACTATATGCTAGTACCTGGCAATATGACGTGGAGCTGAGACAGGAGACTGGGTGGGAGCCATCACTCTGTCTACCCTGCAAGTAATCCTTCCTCTCGAACCACAGGACACTCTCCCAATTTCCTCGAGGGAAGAAAATGCTAAAGTATGAAATGTGATAGAACATAAATTATGGTTCCAGATAATATCACTGAAGTCAATCATGAAAGCTGCTTTTATTTGTTCCTTATATGTTTCCACAATTTTAAGTTGAAATTATAAGTTGAGACACTTGTCTGCAATCATGATGGCCTCTACATTATTTCAGGGCATGAAGAAGGCACATGTTGGATTTACTAACTTTATCCACCCTTTACCTAGGCATCTGCATTGGAGGTTCCCTTGTTTCCTCTTCCTGTTTCCTCTTCAGCCACTTTCTTCAGGACCACTGCACTACCCAAACCGAGTGAGGCCACCCGACATTGTAAGTAAACGGAACTGTGAATGACTGGAATTGAATAATACTGTGGTCTTTCTCCTGGTCAACACTAAACACCATGCTCTGATGGTTCTTGTTTTTTGTCTTCAACTTTGCTGATCTCTCTTCCTAAAAATCATTCTTACACACTGGCTCATGGAGCTATACACACACACACACACACACACACACACACACACACACACACACACAGAGCTTCTGGCTAAAAGATATTCATCTTTAAAGACATAACTTAGTTATCAAATCTTCCTGGCAAACTTCCTCTCTCCCCTCTTAACTCTATCTTACAACACTGTGTTTTAATATCGACTATATGTGCTTCTTTTCCTCACTAGGCCCTGAGATCTTTAGGGGTCTTATGTGTCATGATGGTCTCAGGTCACATTATGCTAATGCCCTTTCCTCCTTTAACATGGTATTTATATTAACCCTGCTTAGTAGTCCATATTTCCCATTTTAAAGATGGTGTGGGTGACATTATTCCTGAAAACCCTCCCCTACCTAGAAGGATATGATCATCTCCTTCAGACTTTTAAAATATATTAAATATAGCGTTTAGTCCCAAACACATGCCCATTTCCTGACTATGAATACCAAAGTCAGCACATGAGCAGTAGAACAAAGCTGTGTTGCTTCAAGCACCAGATGGACTTACTTTTGAAATTTTCTCCATCATTAAAGAGAAAGAAGACAGTTTTGTAGACTTTCCTACCTGTCGTTTGTGTGTGTATGTGTGTGTGTGTGTGTGTGTGTGTGTGTACGCACTCATGTGTAACATTTTGAATCTTTTAGGTACAAACAATCCTGTCTAGGCATAAGGCAGCTGCTGTGTTAAGGGAAATGTTGCTACGGCAATCATCAACTGTAAAGATTTTGATCTGATTAAAGATACATCTAAGAAAGAACAGCTTCCTAGGGTCTTGATCAAGAGGAGTTTTTCTTTAAAAATTATTTAATAAATGTTTATTGAGTACATACTTTGTGCTTATATATATGGACACATATATAAAATAATAAAGTTATAGGCATAAATATTTGTCTCATGGTCTAGAGGGTAGTTAATTATATTGTACTCATATTTTTCCTAGGAAAAAATAACACTCTGTCTTGGAGTTAAACCTATAAGGAAAAATAAGACTTTTAACTTTTTATGTGATCTTCCTCAAAAAAAGAATTTAAAAAATCTTGCAGTCCATCTCAGCTAGGGTTGTTTTTAATATTGTCTTTTAACATTGTACTAGGAGATAGGAGTCATTAATGATGATTTACATAAACTCTCTCTATTAACTAGGTTTCTATTGTGATTAACATCATGACCAAAAGCAACTTGGGAGGAAAGGTCTCATTTGGCTTATAAATTACAGTTCATTGCCAGGAAAGCCAAGACAGGAATTTAGGACGAGAACCTGGAGGCAAGAACTGAAGCAGAGACCCTGAGAAACACTGCTTGCTGGCTTGCTCCACATAGCTTGTTTTCTTGAATCACCCAGGTCCACAGGCCCAGGGGTGTTTGCACATCAATCATTAATCAAGAAAATTCCTTACAGACTTGCCTATAGGCCTGTTTGATGAAAGCATTTTCTCAGCTGAGATTTCCTCTTTTCAGATTACCTAACCTTGCATCAGATGGACAAAAGACTAACCAGCACACACCCATTAAACATAACATAAACATAACATAAATCAATAAAATAGCTCCCAACCCTCATCCAGCATATTGGAGCTAATGGGATGACTATTCTTCCAGTAAGTGTATAGCACTGTGATGCTCTGTCCCATGGTTTGGCCAATGTGTAGAATCCCAGGATGATCTCAGGTTGGTTTCTCTTTGGTGGTTAAGGGACAGCCATCGTCCTTGGCAAGATTCCCTGGATGAGTCCATGGTGTCACCAGATTATTTCTAAGAGTTCATTGTTTGTCTGCCATTGTAGGTCAGACTTGGCAGTGGTGGAATAAATGTTCTGGCTCCATCAGTACACACATAATCATGGGCTGTTCTGAACACATACGTCACGTTGTGGGAGGGTGAGAGGATGCTATAAACAAAAAACAAATAGGTCCTTTCAGTCCTCTGAGCAGAAGAAACAATAAACAGCTTCTAATAAGGAGGGTGATCCTAGGCCAAGCATAGACATTTGTGTCACTGATCCCTAGGGTCTCTCTTATTGGCAATAGACTGTCGTTATAAGAATCATCCAAGAGTCAAGACTCGATACTCTAAGTGCCTTGCTCATAAAGTCACATAGAACAACAGGAACTCTATGCAGAATAGAGCTCTTTTTTTGTCTGTGTTTAATGAAAGAAAAGAAACAATGTACATTTGGCATCATCTTTTCTGCTGCAGTCTATGGGTTACTTTCCCATAGAGTCAGTACGAATACAAGCGAGTGTTGGTGGTGATGTATTTCAGAGAGAATTTGTTAATGTGAGTAGACAGATACAAAAGCTCATAGTGCCTCCATAAATAGAATGGAGGTCTTCAGAGCAACAAAATTGCACATCCTCCTAGCACAGTTCTAGACAGACAGACATCTGTGAGAAATCTTTCTTTCCTGCATGTAGCTGACAGTGACATTACTTACATTGAAGTCTATAAAGGTCAAGCAGAGAATATTGTCAAACACAAACACTGTAAAAACTCCATGAGTGATACTTCTTATTGAAAGGGCACAACTAAAATCCTGTAAAGCTGAGTAGATGAGGAGACTGAGGTGTGTTTTCATAGTCTAGTGATCCATTGAGTGGTTTGCTTTTGTCTTGCTAGTGTCCTGGAATGGGACCCTGAGCATCACAGCACAGGGAAGCTTGTTTTCCTTTCCTTCTTGCTCAGCTAGACATATAATGGCTTCATGTATCCAGCACTGACAAGGGATGAGAGTGCCACACACACTGAAGACATTTTCTAAATAAGTAGATGTTGGCCTCAGCAAAATATCAACACGAGCAATAGTGACAGTGGGATGCTCAAAACTCTGTTTATTGCTAACCACAGGTGCGGGCACTGCTGGCCTTGATGAGCTTGCTCAGGGGCTATTGTGACCAGTCACTCACTGTGTTCCTCTGCTCGGTGATCCCACGCTGATGTCGCTGTGTTGTTTTTTTGCCTTCACCACATTTTTCTCCCCACTTGGAGCTATTGGTTTGAAGTAACCCTTTTCCTGTTTCTCTCCAGCCCCTTTTAATTACAGGCTTCTATTCTTGGTAACCTAGAAAACACGAACCAAGTAAGCCAAACACTATCACTAATCATCTGTACGGTTTGTTCATTTTGAACACTGAGATCCTGCTAAGAGCAGTGGACCCCACCCTTTAACTTCTTCATCTTCCCAAGCCACAGTGCTACCCAGAATTCCAGGCAGCTCCCAGAAGCTCACATGGTCCTCAGCGTTAAGATTTCTCATTTGAAAACTTAGGCAATATGATTTCAGAAAACTCCCTCCATGTTTCTCAGATGGCTTCTCTTCTCTACAGGCTGAAGTCATTGGCTCTGGTGGTGGATGTTTCTCTCAATAACACTAGATGTGGCCAGGCATTTAAGTACTCTAAATTTCCATCTTTTCATGTACAGAAGGCGAAAAGAATAAAACAAAACCGAAACAAGCAGGCTGCATCCTCCAGGCAGGTGGAAGAGTCAGGATCCTTAAACATTGGGCAGCCTCCAGGAGTCAGCAAACTGAGATAATGCTCCCCCTCCAACCCTGAGCAAAAAGTTCTCACAGTTTTTAGAATCACTTAAAAACTTTGTGCTACAGCAAGTAGCTTCATACCTGAGAGTATAAGGGCAGCAAAACTGGATTCTAGATTATTTAAAAAAAGGGGGGGCAGTTGCGTTTGGGTGGGGACTGGAGGTATCTGAGAAGAGTTAGGGGGAGTCGGGGGTGAATATAATCAAATTATATTATATGGAGATTTCAAAGCATTGATAAAAATGTTATAATAAAAAAGACTTTGTGATCAAAACCTAGGCAAGATCAGGCAGTTAAGTTCGGTATAGATGGGGGAGGGACTCATGAAGTCTGGCTCAGAAGCTCTCACAGTTGACAGCTGCTGGGGGAAGATGGTTTCCTTTGGGGAAGTGTCCCCTGCTCGCTTGTCCCTGCTGGTCCTGTACCTGTGTGCTTAAGAATAGCACTAACTAGTGGCTAAGGAAAGAGGACTGCCATTGGGAGGAGACGGTGATGGGCGGGGGATGGTCAGGAGATCTGGAAGAATTAGGATAGTAAAGCGTTCCTATGATTAAAATACATTGTAGACATGTGGGACATTTCCAAAGAACACTGTGATCATCTCAAGCTAAGTATGTTATCTGAGGGACCTGTGATGATGTTTTCTTAATTTCCCAGTTTTGGTATAAAATTTGGAGCTGTTAAGTTATAGACTTTGAATTGAAGAATTTTCCAAGTTTTAATGTATATTTGGTGTGTAAACAATCTTCAGTAAGCTCAGCTTATAAACTAACTGTTAACTAGTTAGTTCATACTTAATTATTAGAGAATGGTCATATTCTGCTCTTTTGTAGCTATGCTATATTTATAAATATGACAATATCTTTGAAATTTTATTACTGCTGTGTATGTACACATGGTGCATGTGGACATGAATACCATAGATGCATATGGAGGTCTGAAGATAACTTTGTGGAGTTCCTTTTCTCTTACCACCTTTATGTGGGATCTGGGAATTTCAGGTTGTCAGGCTGTGTGTCAAATCCCTTAACTCATACATAATCTATGCTAGCATTCTTGTTTCATTGAGAATGCACAAATGAGCAGTACATCAAAACTCACCAGTCTGCACACATAAAAGTATCAGTTTTACCATATGTAAGTTACACTCAGTAAAACTGACCTCAAGAAAAAAGAAGGAGGAGGAGGAGGAAGAAGAGGAGAAATGACTGATCAAGATGCCAAACACTCCTTAACCACACAAGAAGACTGAGATGTTTCCATTGGATATGACATTGGGGGCTTTATGGTGAGCACTGGCCATGGCCTAGGGAGGCAGAAGCCAGGATGCTAAGGCTTGAGACATGGGTTAATGAATCATTAATGGTTGCCTTTTTGGTATTATTTTTCTCCTTTCACAAGAGTACAAACTCCCTAACTTTGGCTGTGTTCTTGACTGTGCTGAATGAAGTCTGTGTTGCCCAGTCTCCCTGGAAACTTAACGGTGTGACACCGTGTAACTGAGTTGTGAACAAAAATGTATGAGTGGGAGAATCCTGAGATCCTTCCTGGGAGACAGATGGCTCAAATCCTCGGCCTTTCTCTGCTCTTTCCTCCTTTGTGATGGCTGAAACACAGACATGAAGACTGAAGCTAGTGAGGCCAAAGTGAACTAATAAAACTATCTCAGGAAGGAAGTCCACATGGAACGACAAAATTTTGAAGGATTCTGGGTCTTTTAGCTTTTGAAAAGACTTGGGAAGTTAGCCTAGAACTGCTTATCTCTGAATTTTTAAGAGTAGAAGGCAAGGGTGAGAGGGGATAACGTAGTAAAGTCCTTCAGCAGAAGCATGAGGACTAGCGTTTGGGCCCCAGCAGCCATGGAAAGAAAGCTGACCGAGAAGCCTTGATTTCTCACCCCAGTGTCGAGGAAGCAGAGGGGCCAATTTGTGGAGGTTTCTGGGCAGTCAGTCTCACCAATCAGTGAGCTTCAGCTTTAGGGAGATCTTGTCTCAACAAATTAAGTGGAGAGTAACTGAGGAAAATAGCCAGTATCAACCAACTTCTGGCTTCCACAAGCATGTAGGCATGTACATGCACACACCCATTTGGAGTAGAGAACTCGTAGATTTTTTTTTTCCTGTTTAAACCTCATCAGTGCTCAAATCTGCACCAAACGTGTGACAGAGAGGAGACTGGAAGTGATGGCTCTCCAGCTGGTGAGTAAGGAGAACAATGAAAGGGAAATTCAAGGTAAGAGGAGACTGAGAGGCATTCCAGTGATAAAAGGCTTTGATAATTTCCAAACTGACACCAGAGTTTCCATGGCTGCAAGGTGACAGAGAATGTACTGTGGACGAACAGAAGCTCCGGGAACAGTCACTGGCTCTGAATTCCAGGCTCACTCTCTAGAGGAAAGACAGAAGCCTCCATTGAAGTTCCTTCTCAACCCTGGCCCTTTTTGTCCTTATGATGGGTGGGGCTCTTTGCAACCCACAGGCCTCACTTGGTGCTGGCTCCTGCTGACTGCCAGACTGTGTCCTCTGTCTTTTCCAGTCTGGCAGAGACTTTCCTCAGCATCAGGCCAGGCAGGTCTCTCAACATTTTTGTTTGTTTATTCTTGAGACAGTCTTATCTCACTCTATAGCCCTGGCTAACCCTGAGAACTTGCTGTTCTTCTTTCTCCACCTACCCAGCCAGGATTGGAGTTACAGGGGTGCACATCGCTATACCAGGAATATCACTCAATAATAATAAAATGATTTTTTGGGTTATTCACAGAGTTCTGCAAACATCTCACATTAACCTGAGATTATCAGAATCATCATGTTCTGATTAAAGTATTATTACTTGTGGGTGTACATATTTTGTGTATGTATCTGTGTGTAGATGGGTGAAAAGTCAGAGGATGATTTTATGAAATTGCTTCTCTCCTTGCGCTTTGATGGAACTCAGGTTGCCAGACTTGCCATGACAAGCACCTTTACCTACTGAACATTCTCTCTGGCTTATTTATTTATTTATTTAATAGTAACATTTTCAGCCGAGGTTTTACTTTCTGTGCACTCTTTCTCCTTCAGCCTAGAGCTGGGCTACAGCTGGGATGGCTTTGTCTGGGCAGCATCCCCCCACCTCCCCGCCGCGCTCCCCGCCTAGTCCAGGCAATACATGGAGGTGCTGAAGCTTGTCCCACCTGTTCATTGCAGTGGGCGAAGAGCCTGCTAGTAGAGAACTCTTCGAGTGGGCATAAGCAGAGAATTCATGACTCTGGGGAGCTTATTACCACAGGGTGGGGCTGAGGTAACTTGAAAAATCATATTCAATGTAATTCTTTAAGAAAACAGATCAGGGGCGTCTGATGAATATCCTCCTAGCAGATAGGAAATCAGAGAATACGGAGTGACACCGAGAAGGGCGTGGGGTCACCCGAGTGGAAACACCGCATAAACTTGCGGCAGCGCAGCTGGAGTTTTCCTGGTACCTCCCGCAGACTGGCATAATGGCGTTTCACACTCCCAGACAAGCCCCTTTGCAAAGCTTGCTATTTTGCAGAGGCCAGAAGCCTCCTGCAACTTCTAGGAAGAGACAACATCTACCTCGCCCAAGACTCCATCGTTCCCCTGCGCCCCCTAGGCCGTGGCACCTGTCGCCACCGCCCCTCGCCCCCTCCCACGCTTCTCCCGGAGCTCTGCACGGCGCCGCCCTGGGTCCCAGGGGAGTCGCGAGCGCACCTGGAGCCTCGGGTGCCCGAGGGAGAAGGGGCGCGGTGGCCTCCTCGCCTGGCGCACAGCTGGTGGCGCGCTCTCTCCCTGATCCCCTTAAGTGCAGAGGCTCGGTCTAGCGTTCGGAGAAAAAACGTTATCCAATTGCTTCCCGTTTTATTCGCTGGCTGGGAATTGCGAGAGCCAGAGCGTTCCCTCGCCAGTGCTCCAGGGGAGGAGGGAGGCGGGCGGGGACCAGGGGACGGCTTGGCTGCTCCACCTTACGAGAGGGCAGAGCGCCCCGGCCCCGGCAGAGGCCAGCAGAGCCTGGAGCCCCGCAGCAGTGCGCCGGGCCGCCCGGATCCCCGCGATGGAGTGAGTATCCCCGCGTGCCGCGCCGCTCGGTGCCTCCCAGGGCATGTTGCCATGGTGACCGATCCCCGCTCATCTCGGTCCAGCCTGGGTGTTTAATTTCAGTCCACTGTGTTCCTCTTGCTGTTTCTATAGCAGCCACGGCGGAGGGGGTATGGACAGCCCTGAGCTGCGGGAATTTGTGCCACTGTTTTGGGGGGGTCCATGGGGGTGGGGTCATGTTTTAAGCTTCTCTGGGTCCCTGTTCCGACCTTGCCTTACTTGAGGGAATTGGCCGCAATGGCCATTACTTCCGATTCCTAACCATGTCAGCATTATTGGACTGCAGTTAGGAGGTGTGTGCGCGCGTGTAGGGGGTGTCACTGCGGATCCAAAGCAAACGTGATTTCATAGGAAGGGTGTGATGGAAAGACGATGAGTTGTGAGAGATATGAGCCAGAACTGGCTACTAGAAGCCACCGGAGGACCCAATATAATTGATTTGTTTCTGGGGTAATCGGAGAAATGAGATAGAAATGTCCTAGCTGCAGTCTGAGGTTCAACGACAATGTTGGGCATCACCTGCATTGCATGGGAAGGGTGGGGGAAAGATGGCATGAAGACAAGAGAGGCGGTGACCAGTAAAAGACACAATGAGGGCTCCAGGTATGGACCTAGACTAACTAAGGCTTCTCAACATGTTCCCCGGTCACTCTCCCAGGCTGATACTGCATGCAGCAAGGTCCCTGTGACAGCCTTCAACCTGCCGCTCCAAGAAAGCCGGCAATTACATCTTTGCTCATTTGGTCATCTTCTCTCTCTTGCTCTCTTCCCACGGAAATTCACTGACTTTGAGGTCAAATGAAATCATATTTCAGGCTGGAGATAATGCCATGTTTTCAGATACTAGGGCCTCCATGCCAAACCCCTAAAACTCTAGATTCAGGCTTTATCCTTCTGCATAGCCAATTGTGTAGATGCAATTTAATCCTCACACTGTGAAAAGAAGAAGTGAGAGATGATGTGGCACGTTAGGAGTGAGAGGTTGTAGGAAATAATTCTTTGGCTGGCGACAGCATTGCTGATTTCCCATGCCAGTGTTTTAATCCTTCTGAGCCTCAGTTTCCCCAGTTGCACTTCAGGAAAAGATGTTCCTTGTTATTTACTGTTACTGATCAGATAATGTTCGCTTCTCTTCTGAAGGGCTTTATAAATTGTAAAAGCAAATAGAGGAATTAAACATTTATAGCTGATCTCCAGAGTCAGGCTGTCTGGGACTGAGTCCTTTGACACATTGCTGAATCATGCCAATCTCTCTGGGTTTCATTTTCTCCTTCTGGAAAATGTAATAATAATAGTAACTGTTTTATTTGAGTAAAAATTAAGCAATTGATATACATATATAAATATATATGCACACACACACAGACACAGACATACACACACACACAGACACACACACACACACACACCTCTTAGAACAGACCCAGAAGAATGCATGCTCAATAAGTATCACCTAATGTCTGTAAGCAGCATATATTATTTATTATTATTGCTGTAGTCTCCAGCCTTCTCTGTTGACAGTTCATGGGGTATTAGGTTGGTAGAAAGCTGGTTTTTGGACAGTTTTCATAATTTAAAATATTTATTTACTTATTTTGTGGGGCACATGCTACAACATGGGTATGGAGGTGTCAGAGGACAGCCTGTGAGAGCTGGTTTTCTCCTCCCACGGTGAGGATCCTGGGTCATTAGACAGCAAGTGTCTTTCCCAGCTTGCTAGCTCTCCAGACCACAGATAATCTGTGAAGAAAGACAGTGTCCCAAGGGCACCCGAGCCTACTGCAGTCCCCGTGATGATATTGTAGGAACGGGGATCTGAGCAAGCTCCTGGTATCGGTACAGTAACTGGGCACCTTGGCCTCTGGAGTGCTTCATCTCCATTGGTCATATTCTTCACTATGGAGACTGCTCTTTACCAGGGATTGAATATTGTTGGCCCGGTTGTCTCATAGTGTACGGTCAATGGCACCCTGGTTTTGTTTTGCAGATGAGGCACAGTGATTTTTCATCCTCACATTAAAGCATCTCCCCTAGACGTAGCACAGGGCCTCTGGAACTTCCCACTGTTTTGTCCTGGTCGTAGCTGTGGTGCACTAGGTGTGCCTACCTTGCACCTTCATCCCTCTCCCTCTCCTTTTCTCGGGTATATACATGTCCTTCTACTCTGGTCAGCATGACCTTGGCCTTTTTACCCTGTGTGACATTTGAAAGTGCTCCTTACCTTCCTGTGAACCTGCCTAATTTCCCACTGTCTGTCTGCCACACTTCTTTCATTTCCTTGATGTATTAGTTCTCCACTCTTCTTTCTTTAACAACACTACATTTTCTGTCCATCCGTGGGTCTAACCTGGCACTTCTGTCCATCCAGTCCCACCCCTCATCTCATCCCAGGTAGCCAGTTGCTTTGAATATGAGTGAGATATTGTTTAAGTTCCCTTCACTTATTGTGTCCATCTTACATTTGTGAAAATTTAATTAAAAGGGAATGAATTTGAATTAGCATTTTTATTCTATCAATGGGTATTTGTTTAGATTAGCAGTGGTCGATAAAATAGTCATGATTCACGATTCTCATGGCATGGAGTGCAAAATCTAATAACGGCAGATGCTGACCCAGTGAGCCCAGGAGCCATGTGATGCAAAATGTAATACACACTACGAGAAGAAAGGACACAGAGGAAATGATAGGAAGAACTTAGGGGTTGCATCAGCTGGTCTGAGAAACCTCTTCGAGAAACTGATATTTACCAGGAGGGAAGCAGCAGCTGGGCTGTGGAAGCCGCTGTGCTCAGGTCTGGAGGCAGGCCTCATCTCTCCAAGATGGGAGAACTGAAAGAGAGGACGTGTGCCTGGAGCTTGAAAGAATGAGCAGAAGATGGTCCAGGGATGAGGTTGGAGAATGTGTGTGTGTGTGAGAGTGTGTGTGAGCATGTGTGCATGAGTGTGTGTGAAAGTGAGCATATGTGAGTGTGTATAAGTGTGTGTATGTGAGCATGTGTGTGAGAATATGTGAATGTGTGTGAGAGTGTGTGAGCATGTGTGCATGAGTGTGTGTGAAAGTGAGCATGTGTGAGTGTTTATAAGTGTGTGAGTGTGAGCATGTGTGCATGAGTGTGTGAAAGTGAGCGTATGTGAGTGTGTATAAGTGTGTGAGTGTGAGCATGTGTGTGAGAATATGTGAATGTGTGTGAGCATGTGTAAATGTATAAGTGTGTGTTTCTCTTTATCTCTTCTATTGTGATTAAAAATACACTGACCAAAATGACCTGAGTGAGAAAGGGTTTATTTTGGCACATAATTTCAGCATAGGATAAGTCTATCATGAGAAGGAAGGAATGAGGTCAGCCCGTCACATGACACCCACCCCTAGAAGAGCAGCAGTTTGGGCCAAGTTGCAAACCCTCAAAGTCTGCCCCAGTGATGGAATTCCTCCCACAAGGTTCCATCTCCTAAAGGGTCCTTAACCTTCCAAAATAGTGTCGCCACCTGGTGAACAAGTCTTCAAGCACAGGAGCCTGTAAGAGGTATTACATTTTTTTTATTTTTTATTTTTTATTTATTTTTTATTTTTTAATTCCCGATAAGATAAAGGTGCTATAAACTTTGACATATGGATTAGATAACTGGAGTTAGGGTTAGGGTTAGGGTTAGTGCAATGTGACACTGATGAGGTATTTGTTTCTGCTGCCTTAAATCTATAGTTTAATGTTGTGAGGGACTCCTACTAAGTTCATAGAGCTACTTCTGCCTTGTATTTTTTTCCTTCTTTATTTTGTATTTATAAAAAAAACAGTAAAAAGAATTTAAAAATGCGGAAGAGTTAACAATAACTATACAGAGGATAATAATCATAAGCATGGATTATCAAGGGTGGAAATGCAAATAAGATTGTTACACATATATTTTCTTTGTGTTCAGCTTTCCCTCTGAATTTTTTTTTCCATCCCTGTATATCCTTATTCAAGGTCTCTTCCCCCTCCCACCACATCTGGTCATTTTTCTTCTCTGCAACTCCCCATCCCCTCCCTTGGCAGGGAGCAGACAGTCCTATGGTCCCACTGGCCCAATAATGCTTGATGATGTTAGATGTCCCTCAACTGAAGAATGGATTAACAAACTGTGGTACATCTACACAACGGAATACTACTCAGCAGTAAGAAAAAATGATATCCTAAAAATTCACAGGCAAATGGATGGATTTGGAGAATATCCTCCTGAGTGAAGTATCACAAACTCAGAGAGATAAGCAGGGGATGTACTCACTCACTAGTGGTCTCTAAACAAACAAACAAGAAAAAAAGCCAAACATGCCCAAGCAGCAAACCACAACCACTGAACAGCTTGGGATCAGAAACACCCTGGACTGACCCTTC
>PVIH01004692.1:38259-51159 GCA_004025045.1 Sigmodon hispidus | reverse complement strand
AGGGACAAAACTGGATTTGGCCGGGAGTGAAGACTGATCCAAGCATTATTGAGGTATTACATTTAAATCACATCTGGGACCCTCACAAAGTAATTGATACTTCATGAGGACTTCAGATTTCATGACAAGCGTTTCAGGGAGTCCTTGAGGATGATGATAAAACATCATCTAAAAATTACATAAAAACTCCCTAAACTGGTGTCTTCATCATTTTCTTCTGAAGGCACTTAAAACAGGTGATGTAGAAACTTTCCTAGCCAAGTCTTTGGAAGCTGTAAGTGTCTGCCCTAGGGAAGCGGACAATCAATTTAAAAACATGCTGACCGTGTGCCAAACTCTGATAGTCTCAAGCAAGCCAAGGCTGTCAAACAAAATGAAACTATTGCAACCAAAAGGGTCCTCATGTACTTGTGAGCATTCTTGGTTTTGATCAAATAAGAGCTTCTTAATTTGGATAAGGAAGGCTCCATAGTAACTAAGCAATGCGGGGAGCCAATCACTGAGTTTAGAATATTCCCTGCTGGAATACTCTCTTCAGGACGTGTAGGTCTGGAAAGCTCCACTATGGCAGAGCAGAGGATGGTGGGGTTTGTGGGGTGCCAGCGCTCTGGTGCAGCGCGGTGTGTCAGAATGGCCGCTCTGTGGCTCTGTGGTGGTGGTTCTCGGTGGCTCTGGCGTGAGATGGATGCGGCTGGGAGAACATACTCCCACTTGCTAATTTGATGCCACTCTTGATGCTCTGCCTCACACTTCTCTGGAGCAGTCTACAAAACAGCGTGGGATTAGAAAGGCATGAAGAAATACAACGTGGGAATTCTTTAAACTGTTGCTATCCCTGCAAACACTGGAGCTCCCATGAAGCCCATGGCAGCCTCGAAGCCCCAGCTAATGTTCCCAACCACCCACACAGAGGCCTGCTTTCCACATGGCCTGTGCAGCAAGTTTAAACCACTCAGAGGAGATCATAGAACAGCCGAACTTGGTAGGAGATTGTGGAATGGATGCTGTCTTACTCTTCCCAGGCTGACCAAGAACTCACTGTACAGTGCAGTCAGGCTTTGGACCTACAATTCTGCTACTCTTTGAGCTCTGTAATCACAAATGAGTACCACCACTTTTAGCTTAAAGTGAGGTTTTGCAAATGAATAAATCCAGGCCCACCAAGGTCTAAGTGTGATGGGGATAGGGACATGAAATTCCAAGTTTAGGACTAGCAGCCATACTTTCATTCATTCATGCTGTAAGAATTCCTGGCATTCCACGTAGCTGCTCCAACTCTGGCCCAGGTAGGACTCACCTTGTACTGGGGCACGCCCCTGGGCGTGGCTGCGTAAACCCTGCAGCACTGAGTATGGAAGCACCTCCCTGGACCCATGACACATACCCGTGCTTGCACCTTCCCTTAAAAGCGACTGCAAGCATGTGCTGTGGTCCTTTTCTTCTCTGTCCCCCGACTTCTTTCTCGCTCTTCTGTTTCTTTACCCGCCTGGGACTCTTCTCTTAAATTAACACCATGTGTGGCCTTGTTAGTGTGTGCTTGCTTTTACGCCCGGAACTAACACATGCAGCCATTCATTTATTTCATAAGCTTTTGTTTAATATTTTCTCTGAGTCAGTGCTGTGAAAGGTAAATTGGGATAAATGGTGACTAAACATCCTTGGCTCTGTCTTCAAGGAGTTCATGGGTTAGGCTGTATGACTACAGATGCCATGTAATGTCGGAAGGTTTTGTTTTGCTAATCCTGCCTCCTGTGGAATGTCCTGGGCTCAGTCCATTATGAGCATTGATCATGTTTCATAATGTATGGGAGCTCAATGGTATAGTGCTTGTATTTTGCATGCACAAAACCCCAGGTTTGATTCCTACCACCAGAAGAAAAATGTGTAAATATTTTAAAAGTTAATTTTATAATGATGTATAATTTTAAATAATTATGTTACAGAATTTGTGGTATACACATCTCCCTTTTCTATTATTTCCTTCAAATCTCAGCCCCTAGATGCTGTTACCATGAGACATTTAGAGCTATTCTCCTGGGTAATTTAGATGCCCACAGCAGAGTCAGAAACGTGCTTCTGTGAATGAATACTCTTTTCTACCCACAACAACCTTCTATGTTGCTCTGTAGCTTGCATTTTGTCCACATCCTTCTGTATGTGTCTTGACATAGCAACATATCCACAGCCACTTCACACGCATTTATTAACAAGTTTGTTTTTACTTTGCAAGTGTGGATAACCAGTCTTTCTTCACTGGACATGTGCTTTGCTTCCATTTCTTCCCATTATATACAATGCTCCAGTGAACATCTTGGCTGCTTCTAAAAAGAAAACTGAAAGTTGCTTTCTGGACATATGGAACGTGTGGATGAAATTGCATCATATAAATTTGTCAACTATTGTCAAAGTTTCCAAAAAGGCTGTACCACCACACTGCCTCATATTGCTGCAGTGACATTCGTAAGCCCTTTGTATATTGGTATGAATGCTCAGAGTGTCAGCTCCCAGAAGCACTGTTGCCAAGGGCAATGATCTTTTCTGTGTCTTTAATATTTAGTTGAAAGATTCATTTCCAAGCAGGACTCAAAAAGCAGTGAGTCTAACTTATTCTTATTCCTCCAGTGAATAAATACACTGAATTGTGATATATTGTGTATTTGAAAAAATTAGTCTGGAATATCAGAGGTCAGAGCCATCTCTCTAACTTTTTTGTTTTGTTTTGTGTTTTCAAGACAAGATTTTCTGTGTAACAGTCCTGTCTGTCCTGGTACTTGCTTTGTATATCAGACTGGCCTCAAACTCACAGAGATCCTCCTGCCTCCATCTCCCAAGTGCTGGGACTAATGGTGTGTAATGGCACCCTGCCTGGCTTGTCTGCCTTGCTCTTCCTCCACCCAGAGTTTTCTTAGTCTGGTAGCCCCACCCATACTTCTTGTCTACCTTCTGGCCAATCAGTGTTCTATTAAACCAGAAGGAGGGACAAATATTTATGATGCACAAGAACATAATACTGAATGTGTGTAAAGTTTTAGGATCTCAGAGCTGGGGGGTAATTCAGTTGGGAGAGTCTTGCCTCACATGTAGGAAACTGTGTTAGACCTCAAATTTGGCATGGTACCATGTGCCTGTAATCCTAGCACTTGAGAGGTTAAGGCAGGAAAGGAGTCTAAGGATAGTTTTGGCTACACAGAGAGTTTAAGGCTAACCTGGGCTACATGAGACCCTTTCTAAAAAAATTAGCATCATATCTTTCCCTCTTGTAATTTTATGTGTTATTCTCTGGTGTTCTGACCTAGATCTCCATCAGCACCTTAGATCTTTGCTGTGGCAAAGTTCGAGGCTCGCCTGGTTATTTCTTCTTTGTGGATGGCTTGTCTCATACCCCTCCATACTCTTTTTGTAAGCTTTTTATGCTGGTAGAATTAATTACTTTGAAACTGAAAACTTCTAAACTTCTCCACGGTGTTTCTCATTTCAAGTTATTGGGTTAGTTTTTCCTGGAAAATATTGATTCCTTTGATCTGAATAATCAGGTTTCCATTTATTATTATTTTTTCTTGTTTTGGTTTTTAAAGCCAGAGTCTCACTATATGACCCAGGCTTGCCTTGAACTTGTGGTTTTACCCAAGCTGAACTCAAATTCATGATCCTCTCACCTTAGCTTACTAAATTCTAAATTTGTAGATGTGTGACATTATACTTTAAGGTTTCCATCTGTGAAAATCGTTTCTTTCAATGTACAAAGATCTGCTCTGTTTCTTCTGTAGGAGTAACTCACTGTTACACCTTTCATAATTAGTTCTTTGCCGAATTTATTCCTAAGGCTTTAGTACACTGAACAGTCTATGGCTAACAGATACTTTCTCTTTGTAGGGCATCATTTGTTTATTGCTATTCTGATGCAGCTTTTATATTTGGACTGGTTTTATTGTTATCTTCAGTTCTTCCAACTCTCCTAGCTCACTTGGCACTTCTTTTTTTTAAATTCTTGTTTAAAGACTTATTTATTATGTATTTATTTATGTGTGTGAAAATGTATGCACATGTGATGTACTCTTGAGCATATGTGCAGAAGCCAAAAGAGAGCGTCAGATGTCCTCCTCCATCATGCTTTCCATCTATTACTTTGAGGCAGGGTCTCTCCCTAAACCTGGCTTGCATTTTCTAAGCTACACCAAAGGCCATCAAGTCCCAGCAGTTCTCCCATCTCAACCCTCAACAGAGTGAGCATTAAAGGCATTAGCAGTGAGCTGTGGCTTGTTGCATGAATACTAGAGTCCCAATTCCAGCCCTCCTGATTGTGGAGCTAAAGCTCTTGATTACTCTAATCTCTTGCACTTTTTCTTTTTTAAGGCCCTTAATTTTAAAAAGTATTTTGCATGCTTGGCGAATAATTTATTTGGTTCATGTATTTCTTATGCTATGTTTCAAAATCCCTTCTTAGGCTCCTTGCTTGCAGTAAATCTTTTCCTTTAAAAATGAATAAGTGTTCATAGAGCACTTATACATGCTGAGCACTTTGTACTTACAACTTACAAATGGAGCAGTTTTCCTTGTTAGAAATGGAGATAGCCAGTTTGGAAGGGCAGGAACTAGGTTTGATATTTTGTTTCATGAATATTTCTTAGAACTCTACCATGTCTTTTTGTTAAAGGAAAAACAAAAACACAACCTTATAATGAGTGAGCAGTTGACTTGGATCACATCTCCTGGCTGGCTCTATGTATGCGTGTGTGTTCATGAAAGGGAGATATTTAGTTCCTATTCATCATCACTTAGTTGCTTTCAGTCAGCAGCTGTAATGTTTTTTCTCTTTGCTCTGATAAAATGCCCGACAGAGACAGCTTAAGGCTGGTAAAGCTTTTTTGACTCATAGCTGGAAGACACTCACTACTGGTAGGAGCGACATGGCCTCAGGTTGTAAGGCTGCTGGTCACCACTAGGAAGCAGAGAGGGGCAAATGCTTGTGTTTAGCTCACTTTTTCTTTTTTATTCAACTTGGGACCTGTCTCTTAGGGTTTCTGTTGCTGTGAAGTGACATCATGACCACCACAACTATTATAAAGGAAAACATTTAATTGAGGTTGGCTTACAGATTCAGAGGTGTAGTCTATTATCATCATGAGGAAAGCATGGCGACATGCAGATAGACATGGTTCTCAAGAGGCAGGTAGCTGAGAGTTCTACATCTGGATCCAGCAGCAGCAAGAAGAGACAGTGAGCCACTAGGCCTGGTTTGAGCATCTGAAACCTCAAAACCCACCTCCAGTGACACACTTTCTCCAACAAGGGTATGCCTCCAATAATATGACTCCCTGAGTCTATGAGAGGCCATTTTCATTCAAAGCACCACAGGACCCCAGTGTGGACCTTCCATGCTCAGTCAAACTTTTCTGTTTTATGTAAAACACAGAAGATTTGATGCCTTCTAGAAATACAGTTCACAACATGGGATGGAACTTTCCATAGGGATTTTAAGTTCTATCAAGTCTGTAATGCAATTACCACAGAATCTATGGAGTGAGGTAGGGAAAGTCATCAACCAGGGCCATTATGATTCCTTTGTTTTCCGCATCCCTTGCCTCCTCCAGATGTTTCACCTCTGTTAAGCGTTACGTTTTTAGTTCCACTGATACAAAGATGGTGGGCTCCCTCAATCCCTCTGGCAGCCATTCTCCTCACCTTTGTGGCCCGAACCAGCTCCTCACACAGATAACTCCCATGCTTTGCCATGTCCCTTCTCACCATCCTAACCACATGCTTCTCTGAATTCTCTCTTTACTGGTAGGATGTTTGAAAACCCTTTGGGGTTGTTAGAAAAGCATTACACTTTAGATGTGTTCATTGGATAAACAAATATTCTTTTGGCAGTCTTAACTCTCATTTTATAGGAGATGTGATTTTTATCATCTTCGTTCATCTTTTAGTTCAGTTTTGCAAGTTCCAAGGGAGATATGAAGAAAAATAGCCTTTGCAATATTTTTGAGGGAATGTGTCATGAATCTTGCATTCCTATAAAATACTATTCAGAACTATTAAATACTGTTTTCTCTGGTAAATTCACTGTTGTTATATATTTTTAGGCCTGTATTGACAAAATAGTTCATGAGTAAAATGCCAAATCCTTTGCAATAAAAGAGTCTGGAAAGAGTATTCATGGTAGGTATTCTCCACCTCACACTTTGAGTCCATGCTCTGCCCCACACATATGTCATGACACCCTATGGATGTGACCTCTGGACATTCAGCAGTTTTGTCCTTGAGTCTATCAGTACAAGGCACCAGCAGGGGAGTCACAGTAGAAGAGTGAGGTAGGAGTCCTTGCCACAGGGCTCCCTTCTTGCAGGGTGATGGGTAGTGGGCCTAGCTTCAGCCTCTCCAGTAGCTTCTGTTGGCTTTCTCTTTCCTGTACCCCTCTGTGGGTAGGTGTGGCCATGGCTACTTCATCAATTGGCTGTCTACTGGCTGTCTCCCTGTTCCTATGGGTTTCTCTGCCTTTGCTTTTGTAAATAGGCTCCCTCTGAAGCTTGCTTCAACCTCCCACAGTGAGGATGCCTTCTGGTTCTAGTTGAGATCCTCAACAAAAATATGTAAAACACAGAAAATTTGATGCCTTCTAGAAATACAGTTCACAACATGGGATGGAACTTGGCCAAGGTTGTTTGTGAATGCATTCTGTGCTGAATCTCCAGGCTACAAAACAGGACAGAAATCTTGAGCACTGTTGTGAGTACTCATAGCGCTGGGGAAGCTCCTTCCAGAATATTACAAAATGCTTTTTGCTTCCTGTTGAAATGAATATTTTTCTTATGACTGTTTGATTCCTCAGAGGAAAAACTACTATTATTAATCACAGGGCTTAGGCTTATTTTACTTGAAGAGATACTTTATTTCTTCATAGAAAGGAAACTTCCTTGTTAAATTTTGTTTGCAGAACTGCACCTTCATGGTATTTGACCTACTGTCTAAACATAAATATTAATTACCTAGGCATGGTATAAAAACAAGTGCTCTGCAATTAGGTGCTAAGCTACTCATCTTCTTTAATCTTCTCTTTTTAAAGTTATTATTTTTAGACAAGCTTTTGCTATATAGCCCAGGTTAGCTTCAAACTTGACATTTTCCTACCTCAGTCTCCTGAGAGGTAAGATTGTGTGAACTATGCCTAGATTTATCTTATTTAATTCTTATTTTCAAAGATAGTCCTTGTCTTAGGGTTTCCATTGCTGTAAAGAGACACCATGATCGAGGGCTGGAGAGATGGCTCAACTGTTAAGAGCACTGACTGCTCTTCCGGAGGACCTGAGTTTGATTCCCAGCATCCACATGGCAGCTAACAACTGTCTGTAATTCCAAGATCTGACACCCTTACACAGCTATACACGCAGGCAAAACATCAGTTCACATAAAATAAAAATACAGTATTTAATAAAAGAGACACCATGACCATAGCAACTCTTATAAAGGAAACATTTAATTGGGTAGCTCGCTTATATTTCAGAGGTTTAGTCCATTATCATCATGGCAGGAAGCAAGACAGACATGATGCTGGAGAGGGAGCTGAAGGTTCTTACACCTTGACCCACAGGCAACACGAAGTGGTCTGTTTCACTGGGTATAGCTTGAGCATAGGAGACCTCAAAGCTCACCTCCACAGTGACACACTTCCTCCAAGGCCACACCTTCCATTAGGGCTACTCCCTTTGGAGGCCATTTTCTTTCAAACCACCATAGTCCTAAAACATAAAATGTAATCTAATCAAGAAGTATTTTCATAAGTTCTGAATAAAAGGGCTATAAATTAACTTATATTTTATATCATCCATTTTTATATAGTATTTTCTACTTGGAAAATAAATTATTGAGACTGCTGTCCAACTTTCAGAACTTCCATTTCTCTGTTGTGTTTATTATTTGACTCATTACCGTTAAGTAACTACTGTGTGCTAAGCACTGTCCTGGTACCTGTGACACAAGCATAACGATGACCATCTCTGCCTCCACTTTCCAAGGAGGAACAAACACAAACGCTTAAGTGATCATCATAAACTATCCTCTGTGTTCTGCCAAGAGAGAAGACGAGTGATGGGATACTGTCAGAAGGTCATGGGGTACAGCAGCCAAAGTGAGTGTGGGAAGTCTAGGGACTCTGAGAGGCTGAGATGTTTAAAGCCAGGCTCTTGCTTAGCCTCTGAGATTAATTTACGATAAAACCTCTATGCTATTCAAGTTTCCCTATAATGACCTAATCCTAGTTCGTAAAGAAGTATTTCAGATAACATTAAACAGAATTTGAAAAATGAACTTAACCATCAACTACTTTTTTTTTTTATACTAAGGCTTCCTCCATTATCCTTCTCGCTTTGGGAGGTGGAGAATGCCTACCCCCTTGAGGAACCAGAAACTCAGTGTTTCAGATGACAGTGCAAACTGGAATCACTTAAAAACAAAGTAAATAAAGGCAAGTAACACAAACTAAAGCAGAAAAAAACAGAGGTGGGAATAGTCTGGACACACAAGAAGTCTGGTAGTTATGTAATTTGCTTTTGAGATCACATCAAAAGCTTTTGGCCTTGTGTGTATTACACACACACACACACACACACACACACACACACACACACACACACACACTGGTGCTCAGTCTCAGGTGTCATTCTTGGAAGGCTGCCCACATCTTTCGATACAGGATCTCTCATTGGCCTAGAACATGCCAATTAGACTAGACTGGCCAGCAAGTCCCACATAGCCTCCCGATGCTGCCCAATGTTAATACAGACACAGAGAGTCCTGCTTGGCATCCTTTCCATGGACTCTGTAGATCAAATTTAGGTCCTTGTGCTTGTAAAGCAAGAATTGTATTGACTGAGCCACCTCACTGGCCCCTAAACCTCTGAAGGTTTGAAAGGCATCAAAACTGTAAGACGGTCACTATCATCCATCTCTCTGGTCCAAGCCACTCTGAGCTTGGTCTGGGAACAATTTTAAAATCTCCATATTCCAATGCAGATCTTACTTCTTTCCAGAAGGAGGTGGAGAACATTTAAAATTAATGGCCTTGGCAATCCCTGTGGCTCTTACGAGGCTCTGCTTGGGATTTGACTCAGAAAGGCCCAAGTTTTCCTTTTTTTCTTTATGTTTATCTTTCTTTTCAGATGCTGGTCAGAGCCTAAGTGTGCTTCCTCTGGTACTTCAGAGTTTTTCAGTTCCCTTTAAAACTCCTCTTCCCTCTGTGTGGCTGACCTCCATGCCTAACTCAAATAGTGTGGCCTTTCTTTCTCTTAAGCTCCCAGCTATAAATTTGTAATAAATTTATCTCTAAAACAAAGTAACAAAAATTAATAATGAGAAAAATAAGATCTCGATCTCTAAACCAGTACCTTTATCATATAATGTGCAAACCACCACCAGTGACCATGTTACAAAGGAGGTTGTGATTATGTGGGTCTGGGATCAGGATTGAGATCTCAGATTCTCAACATATATCTTCCAAGATGGTGCTGCTGCCTGGGCATAGTCCTGCTCACAGTGCAGAAACACAATGCAGGACTGTTCATGTGAGCATTCTATGGAAGAGCTACAGCCATCCCCATAATAGACACTCCCACCTCCAAGTATTGAAATTGAACCCTGAGCTTCACGCATGCTAGGCAAGCATGCTACCCCTGAACCGTATGCCTAGGGCTATTAATAATGCAGGAGTGGAGGGTCTTATCATCTTTTTATACTTCCCCAAGTATGGTTCCAGGCTGGGGTCTTCACTGGTGAATCGGAGTTCAGCGATTTGCATGTGGAATAAGCAAACATACAAAGCAAACCCTGGTTCCTCTTTTTGTTGGTGTAACTGAGAAGCTCCAAATGCATAGATGTTTGTTTCAAAAGTCAGAGCAGTCTGGGATGTGTATTCAAACTGTTTACAAAGCAGATAGAACTAATCTCACCTTTTAAAATGTGAACATAAAAAACTGAACAAAAAAACTCAATCTATTTTTCCTTTGGCTAGTTCTTTGATATTTTAAAAAGTAAGTGAATATAATTATCTATGATCTCATGTCCTTATTTTATTTTCCTTTTTTTCTCTTAAAATTTTGTTTTGTTTCAGGGGTATGCAGAGGCAGAGGGCAGATGAGAAAGGATGGAAAAATGGATAAGATCAAGATACATGATGTAAAAGACACAGAATAAGTAACTAAGTTAATTAAACTTAGACAGTAGTGTTCTGGGGCAGATGCCAAGTTAAGGCTATGTGAATGTGCTGCTTGGGCAAGTGGGTTGTGTTAAGACCTGTTGGCTCTGGCACTCTGCTCTTCGACTCGGATGGACACATTTGAGGGCATGTGGATTGAATGCAAAGGAAGCAGAATCTCTCCTAGAGGGAAAGTCAAGCATGGTCCAGCTTTGAGAAGTATTTTCATCTCCGTGTTCTCTCTCTGTGTGTGTGTGTGTGTGTGTGTGTGTGTGTGTGTGTGTGTGTGTGAATGTAGAGATCAGAGGTGACACCCACTATTCTTCTCAGTCCATTATTTTCTGAGACACAGCCTTTCACTAGACTTGAGTTTCACTGACTGGCAAGGGAGTCTGGTCAGCCGGCCTCAGGGATCTTCTCATCACTACTTTTCCAGTCCTATGATCACACTACCACATCTGACGTCTTCTGTGTGTGCCAGCGATTTGATCTCAGTTCCCATGCTTATGCAGCAAGCAATCTCCCCAGCTACTCCCCCTCTTCAAGCAGCTTTGGTAAAAGGAAACTCCTGGCCAAGTCCAAGCAGAAAGGCCACCCAGTCACGCTGTGGACAGGGAAGATGCCTGGTACTGCCAGTAGGCTGGTCCATCCTGTGGTGAGGTTTGGTGGTGGTTGGGCCCAGGTTATGGCAGTGGAGATGGTAGGAACTAGTCTGATATGCTGTGGTCTTTGAGAAGAGAACCCCAAACTGCTTCCACAATGACAGGATGATGTTGCTAACATACCACTGTTGATGAAGAGTTGGGTCCTCATTTCATCTCGTCTCTCCAGCTCACTCTCATATCTCTAGTCTTTTTTAAACATAAATGTTGACTGATTCTTTGAGAATTTTACCTCCTCCATCTGAAGGAAAACCTCTTCCTTAGGGTGGCATTGGGAGCTTTGGTGTGTCATATAATAGGGCAGCTCCCCTCTTAGGGATGGGACCAGCTCTCCCCTGTCCAGGCCATTGGCCCATTATTCCAGGGCCATCGAGGGGAGGAGTCAGTTCTATGATGTGTGTGTGTGTGTGTGTGTGTGTGTGTGTGTGCACAAACACATACCTACCCAGGCTAGTGAGTGAGGGGCAGGGCCAACTTGGCTCAGCTTTTGTATGTGGTTCAACACATGGTTTGCAAGAGCCCCTGTGGTAACATGGGCAATAGCATCAACACAGACTTCAGTTACAGCAGGACCATAGACATAGGCATGGCTAACATCAGCAGCTTGGGCTTGGATAACACCATGGGTCCAAGAAAAAGCACAGGGCTTTCAGATTGGCATGGGTCTTGCAGCAGCAGTGTGCTTCCAGGATTCCAACATGGTCCTAGGTGGCAGCCCAGACCCCAGGTAGTTCAATGCCTTCAATGGTAACAGAATCCATAGACATCAACACAGGCCCTGGGTGTGGTAGGGCCATAGACCCAGGCATGGCCTCTGGCTATACCTCAGGCTCTGGTGGCAGTACTGGCCACCTCATCTGTATGGCCCCAGTGGCAGCATGACTCTTGGGTAGCAACATGGCCTCAGGTGTTGGCCCAGACCATGGCCTCAGCCTTCAGTGGTAACAGGATTCCTGTTCATTGAAAAATAGACCCGGACATAGCTCTCAGCAGCAGCTTGGGTCCAGATGTCACCATGGCCTCAGGTGGCAGTGCAGGATACTCAGATCTGTATGGCACTCAGATCTGTATGGCCCCCACATCAACCTGGCCCTCAGATACCAACATGGCCACAGGTGGTGGCCCATAACCCAGGCATTTTTGTGGTCTTTTGTGGCCACACAGACCATGGACATCAAACAGGCCCCAGCTATAGTAGAATCATGGACCCAGACATAAACCTTATAATCTTATTGCCAGATAGTTACCTTTAGGAGCTAACTGGCCCCTTCTGATGCTTTTCAAGCTTATATAATGCTGACTTAGGCAAGAATCAATGATACCCATGTTTCTATTCAGATTTCACTGTCTTGTGGCTAGAAGCTTGGGCATTGAAAAGTGAATTCTCTGTGAAACAGATGTCAGTGAATGGAATGGGAAGCTCAGAAGCCTCCAGGCCAGCATCTTTGTGCCCTCTAACCCACACATTCTTTTAGCATCCTGATATTACTTCAGCATTAGGAGAAAAACAGGGCATTTGTTATTTGCAATTCATGAGTTCCCTGCATTACCCATTAGCCGAGGCCTTTCATCTGGGTTGTGAAATATTGTGATAGATTTCTTTCTTCCCTCACCCCTTTTTTTGAGAAGAGAGAATTCTCATATTTTTTAAACCATTGCATCTAGGTGCTGAAAAGAAAGTGTTCATTGCCTGTGAGCAATTAACCAGTAACTGAGCATTGTATAGTGTGTGTGTGTGTGTGTGTGTGTGTGTGTGTGAGAGAGAGAGAGAGAGAGAGAGAGAGAGAGAGAGAGAGAGAGAGAGAGAGAGAGAGGTGATGAATGTTGGCCCATTAGAGGAGTTAGTATAGCTAACTAGATTTTAGGGAACTAGGTCTTCAGAGAAGCTGGGGAGAGGGTGGGGATCGACAGACAGTCTGGAGTTTGCTGATGAGCAGGACTAGACACTGATTCTAGGTGCAGAGTTCAGCCTGCTCAGCAGTAGGCTTCTGTGGGTTCTTCACTATCTGGCAACCAGGAAGTGGCAGCAGCGGGCGGGGGGGGGGGGGGGTC
>PVIH01004692.1:0-38159 GCA_004025045.1 Sigmodon hispidus | reverse complement strand
GAGAATCCAGTCCATTGAGGGTTGGGCCACCTCTGAGCTAGTGATCTTGGCTCTAGAAGAAAGCAGACTGAGCAAGCCAAAGGGACAGGCCAGTAAGCAGCACCCCTCCATGGCCTCTGCATCAGCTCCTGCCTCCGGGTTCCTGCCCTGCTTGAGTTCCTGTCCTGATTTCTTTCAGTGATGGACTAAGATGTGAAAGTGTAAGCCAAATAAATTCTTTCCTTCCTAAACTAAGACAGAAACTGGTACTAGGGTAATGTAGTGTTGCTGTGACAGATGTGGCTGCTGTTTTGGGGAGGACTGAGGAAGGACTTTGGAACTTTGAACTAGAAAAGTCACTGAGTGTCGAGGGCTCAGTGGGCTGGGAAGGGAAGAATGTTAGAGAGTGAAGATGATGGGGATCAGGCTTATGAAGATTCAGAGGGAAAAAAAAAAGACTTTACCAGGCCATTCATGTAAAGAATCTGTGATGCCTGGTCATCTGGATCTGCAGAACTAACTACTAGAGTAAAACCTGTGCTTTGCTGGCACAATGGATGCTGATTAGCTGAGGCTGAAGAATCAGCTGTGATGAAGAAAAGACCAGCATCATTGAGATGAAAGCTTCTGGGAAGTGTTCATTCCAGGTCAGCACATAAGCTGTGTTCCAGAGGCAGCCAAGGTTGTACTCTGTGCTGGCAGTCGAATGTGGTGATATGTAAGAGTATCCTAGGTGGTACTGCTTTTGAAGGCATGCAGGGGCCATGGAGAGCAGCTGAAGCGTGACATCATGAAAAGAGCCCAGGAGAGGTTACTGGTGAATGTGCATCCCAGCTGCAGCAGAAGACTCCAGCATTTTAGAGATGCCAGTACCATGGGATGGCCATCAAGAACAGTAGCATCGATGGAGTGGAGCCAGCTGGAGCCTAGAAGACAAGCCATGTGAGCTGCAGAGCTAGAGAAGTGAGCTTATCCCCTTGGAGGAGTCCAGAAAATGGTGAGTGACTCCCAGGCCTCTGACATTGAGTTATTTATGCAATTGGAATTTAGTTTTGCGATGTTCAGATTGTGACTGTGCCCTGGCTTTTCCTTTTTGGAGTAAGAAAGTATTTAAGTTATTTATTATTTTACAGGAGCCCACAATGAGATTTTGGAATTTTATAAAGACTTTGGATTTGAAAACAAAGTTTGGATATTTTATTTATTATTTTTTATTATGAATAAAGTCATATTTTTTATCCATGTATATCCTTGTTCAATCTCCCTTCCTCCTCCCACCCCTTCCAGTCACTCTCTCTTTTCCACATCTCTTTATTTCCTCCTCAGCAAGGGCAGGAGGTCCCAAGGTCCCAAGGGCCCAATATGGCTTAGTTCAGCGTCCACTCCTGTCAGATCCACTTTCCTCACCCCAACATCAAGACTGGGTCAGGTGTTCCTTTAGAGGGAATGGGCTCCGAGGTGACAGTCCAAGGTGTTTCACATCCCAAGCTGTTCAGTGGTTGTGGTTTGCAGTTAGGACATGCTTTGCTTTTTGCTTTTTTGTTTAGAGTCCCCTAATGAGTGAGTACATCCTCTGCTTATCTTTCTGGGTTTGTGCTACCTCACTCAGGAGGATATTCTTCAAATCTATCCATTTGCCTGCAAATTTTAGGATATCATTTTTTCTTGCTGCTGAGTAGTATTCCATTGTGTAGATGTACCACAGTTTGTTAATCCATTCTTCAGGTGAGGGGCATCTAGGTTGTTTCCAGGTTCTTGCTATTACAAATAATGCTGCTATGAACATAGTTGAGCTAATGCCTTTGGAGTGTGAATGTGCGTCTTTAGGGTATATGCCCAGTAGTGGTATTGCTGGATCTTTGGGGAGATTGATTCCCAGTTTTCAGAAACTGCCATACTGCATTCCAGAGTGGCTGAACAAGCTTACACTCCCACCAACAATGGAGGAGTGTTCCTCTTGCTCCTCAACCTCTCCCGCATAGGCTGTCATTTTATCTTAGCCAATCTGACAGGCTGGTACCTCAAAGGGGTTTGATTTGCATTTCTCTGATGGCTAAAGATGTTGAGCACGTTTTCAAGTGCTTTTCAGCCATTTGTAATTCTGCTGAGAATTCCCTTTTTAGTTCTGAACCCCATTTTTTGTTTGGGTTATTCAAGCTTTTGGACTCTAGTTTCTTGAGTTCTCTATATATTTAAGAGATCAGTCCTCTGTCCTTGTAGGGTTGGTGAAAATCTTTTTCCGTTCTGTAGACTGTCATTTTGTCCTATTGACTGTGTCCTTGGCTTTACAGAAGCTTCTGAGTTTCATGAGGTCCCACTTATTGATTGTTGATCTTAGTGTCTATGACACTGGTGTTAATTTAGGAAGTGGTCACCTGTATCAATGTGGTTGGATGGTATTTCCCACATTCTTTTCTATCAAGTTCAGTGTGGCTGGGTTTATGTTGAGGTCTTTAATCCACTTGGATTTGAGTTTTGTACAGGGTGACAGACTTGGATCTATTTGCATTTTTCTACCCATTACAATCCAGCTATGGCAACACTATTTGTTAAATCTAAATGAAGTTCTTTCACAGTCTGTAAAATATTGTGTTGGGATTTTGATGAAAAGTGCATTGAATGTGTAGATTGTTTTTGATAGAATTGCCATTGTTACTATGTTGATCTTACCTATCTAGGAACATGGGAGAGCTTTCCTTTTTGTGATATCTTCTTCAATTTCTTTCTTCAGTGATTTAAAGTTTTTTCAAATATATCTGTTACTTCTTTGGCTATAGTTACTCCAAGATATTTAATACTATTTGCAGCTATTATAAAGGGTGATGTTTTTCTTATTTCTTTTTCATCCCTTTTATTTTTAGTGTATAGGAGGGCTGCTGATTTCTTTGAGTTAATCTTGCATCCTGCTACATTGCTGAAGATGTTTATCAGCTGTAGAAGTTCCCTGGTAGAATTTTGTGGGTCACTTATGTATACAATCATATCATCTGCAAATACGGATAGTTTGACTTCTTCTTTTCCAATTTGTATCCCCTTAATGTCCTTTTGTTCTCTTATTACTTTAGCTAAAACTTCGAGAACTATATTGAATAGATAAGGGGAGAGAGGACATCCCTGTCTAGTTCCTGATTTTAGTGGGATTGCTTTGAGTTTTTCTCCATTAAGTTTGATACTGGCTGTCGGCTTCTCGTAAATCGCCTTTATTATATTTAGGTATTCTCCCTGTATTCCTGATCCCTCCAGGACTTTTATCATAAAGCAGTGTTGGATTTTGTCAAAGGCTTTTTTCAGCATCTAAGGAAATGATCATGTGTTTTTTTCCCTTCAGTTTGTTTATATGATGGATGACATTACATTCTTTTGCATGTTGAACCATCCCTGCATTTCTGTGATGAAGCCTATTTGATCATGGTGGATGATATTTTTTATATATTGTTGTATATGGTTTGCCAAAATTTTGTTGGGAATTTTAGCATCAATATTCATGAGGGAAATTGGTCTGTAATTCTCCTTCTTTGTTACGTCTTTGAGTGGCTTGGGTATTAGGGTAATTGTGGCCTCATAAAAGGAATTTGGCAATGTTCCTTCAGTTTTTACTGTGTGAAACAATTTGAGGAATATTGATAATAGCTCATCTTTGAATGTCTGGTAGAACTCTGTACTGAAACCATCTGGACCTGGGCTTTTATTACTTGGGAGGCTTTTAATTACAGTTTCAATTATAGGTCTGTTATAGTTATTTAATCTGATCTTGATTTAATTTTGGTACATGGTACCTGTCCAAAAAGCTGTCCATTTCTTCTAGGTTTTCCATTTTTGTGGCGTATACATTTTCAAAGTATGTCATGAAAATTCTCTGGATTTCCTGGGGGTCTATTGTTATGTCCCCCTTCTCATTTCTGATTTTGTTGATTTGGATACTCTCTCTCTACTTTTTAATTTATTAAGATAAAGTTTTATCTATTTTGTTGACTTTCTCAAAGAACCAACTCTTTGATTCATTGATTCTTTGTATTGTTTTTTGTTTCAATTGTATTGATTTCAGCTCTAAGTTTGATTATTTCCTGCTGTCTACTCCTTCTATGTGAGTTTGCTTCTAATTGTTCTAAGGCTTTCAGCTGTGCTGTTAATTCTCTAGTTGCCGTGCCTGCACGGCAAAGAGCCGGACTGGCAAAGCACGTTGGGGTTGAAAACAGCACTGAGGACATCGTCTTGGGTTTCAGCAGGAGGAGCCTTTATTCTACGGCACTCTCACAGCTTTTATACCCTCACTAGTCTTTGCAAAACATGGAGTCAAGGAAGGGTCACCTTGTACCAGGGAGCTAATCAGCACAAACAGCACCGAGGAAAACCACAGTCAGGGGTAAGAACCCATCACAAGATACATTCTCAGGAAGCACAAATTGCAAAACAACTGAGGGGAACAAAAGGGCACCTTTAAGTTCAACCATGGCTTTGCAGCCAGGTTCCAACATCTTTAAGTTCAACCATGGCTTTGCAGCCAGGTTCCAACACTAGTGTGGGATTTCTCTAGGCTTTTCATATAGGCATCTAGTTCTATGAATTTTCCTCTTAAGATTGTTTTCATTGTGTCTCACATGTTTGGATATGTTGTAGATTCATTTTCATTGAATTCTAGGAAGACTTTGATTTCTTTCTTAATTTCTTCCTTGACCCAGAGGTGGTTCAGTTGAGTGATGTTTAGTTTCCCTGCGTTGGTAGGCTTTCTGTAATTTTTTGATGTGTTTAATTTTAACTTTAGGCCCTTGTGGTCCAATATGGTATTAGGGATTATTTTCATTTTTTGGTGTCTATTGGAATTTGCTTTATGACCAATCATGTGGTCAATTTTAGAGAAAGTTCCATGTGGTGCTGAGAAATATATATATTCCTTTGCATTTGGGTGGAAGCTTCTGTAAATATCTATTAAATTCATTTGCATCATAACCTCTGTTAGACTCCTTATTTCTCTGTTGAGTCTCTGTCTGGTTGACCTATCCAGGGTTGAAAGTGGGGTATTGAAGTCTCCCATTATTAGGGTGTGAGAATTGATGTGGGAGTTGAGTTTTATCAGTGTTTCTTTTACATAAGTAGGTGTCCTTATATTAGGGGCATAAATATTCAGGATTGAAATCTCCTCTTGACCAATTTTTCCTGAGATGAATAAGTAATGTCCATCCTGGACCCTTTTAATTGATTGTAGTTTAAAGTGTACTTTGTTGGATATTAGGATAGCAACCCCAGCTTGTTTCTTAGGGCCATTTGATTGGAAAATCTTTTCCCAACTCTTTACTCTGAGCCTGTGTCTGTCTTTGTGGTTGAAGTTTCTTGTGTACAGCAGAAAGATGGATTCTGTTTTTGTATCCATCTTGTTAATGTGTGTCTTTTTATAGGTGAGTTGAATTCATTGATATTAAGGAATATTAGTGACCACTGATTGATGTTTCCTGTTATTTTTGATTGTAGCTTATATGTATTTCCTTTCTCTGGGCTTTTCCTCTGTGGGATTATTGACTTTTTGTGCTTTCATGGGTGTATCTGGGATACTTTGTCATGAAATATCTTGTTCATTCCATCTATGGTGATTGATAATTTTGCTGGGTATAGTAGCAGCCATGCTTTTTTTAGTGTATGTATAACTTCTGGTCAGGAGTTATTCTGATGGGTTTGCCTTTATAGGTAAGTTGGCCCTTTCCTTTTGCAGCTCTTAAAATTTTTTCTTTGTTCTGTATGTTTTGTGGCTTGATTATTATATGGCAAGCAGATTTTTTTTTTTGGATCATATCTATTTGACGTTCTGTGAACTTTTTGTATCTTTATTGTCATTTCATTCTTTAAGTTAGGAAAGTTTTTTTCTATGATTTTATTGAATACATTATCTGTGTCTTTGAGCTGGTATTCTTCTCCTTCTTCTATTCCCATTATTCTCAAGTTAGGTCTTTTCATAGTGTCCCCAATTTCCTGAACATTTTGTGTTATGGCTTTTTTGATTTTAGTATTTTCTTTGACTAATGTATCTATTTCTGCTACTGAGTCTTCCACTCCAGAGATTCTTTCTTCCATCTCTTGGATTCTGTTGGTTATGCTTGTATCTGTAGTTCCAGCTCTTTTCTTCAGATTTTCTATTTCCATCTTTGCCTTATTTTGTGCCTTTTTAAAATTGCTTCTATTTCAGTTTTTAGTTCATGCAATGTTTCTTTCATTTTTTTGGTTTATCTTTTCTTGGTTTTCTTTCCAGGATTTGTTCATCTTTTCCATTTTTGGTTTGTATTTTCTTCTATTTCTTTAAGGGAATTTTTTACATCTTCTTTGAAGGCTTTAATAATTTTTATAAAGGTGTTTTTGGTTGTTTCCTTCTGATTCCTTTTCATTGCTGTGTTTAGGTCTTGTAGTTGTAGAACCACCAGTTTCTTCTGGTGTTTCCTTGTTGTTCTTTATGTTGTTATTTATATTTTTGCACTGGCGTCTGCCCATGCTTCAGTTGTTCACAATTAGTCAGCTCCTAGTCAGTTGCGGCAAAGGGCTTGTGTCTCCTGTCTCCTCTGAGCAAAGGGTCTGCTCTATCTCTGACTCTGCTCTGGGCAGGGGTCTGAATTTCAAAGCCTCGGTCCTTCTCTGATGATGCAGTTTGCCCTGGAGGCGTGGCCCGGCTGCGCAAGGTCCTCTCTTTTTGGTATTGCTAGAGGAGCCCCTTACAGCCAAACCCTAGCTCTGTCTCCTAGGGAGAGTCTGAGTTCAGACCCTAGGGATTGATCACGGTCCCGGTGAGGGACTCTCCGGACTGGTGGGTCAGGTGCCGGAATCTGCTCACCTCTGGACTGGAGACTGAATTTCAAATCCTCAGTTCTTCTCTGAGGATGCAGTTCGCCCTGGAGGTGGGGCCTGGTCGTGCCAGGTCCCCTCTTTTAGGTGTCGCTAGATGAGCCCCTCACAACCAAATCCTAGTCCTGTCTGCTAGGGAGAGACTGAGCTAGTTTGGATATTTTAAAGAGACTTTAAACTTTTGTTTGAATCTTTATAGACTGAGGAACTTTAAAACTTGAAACATTTCATATTGCAATGCTTATATTAATGTGTGATTTTGGGAATGAATAAGAAAAGAAGGGCTGACACTTAACAGGAAAGTGTATGTAGTGTGCTGGTTAGTTTTATGTCAACTTGATACAAGCTCAGGTCATCTAAGAGGTGGGAACGTCAATCGAGACAATGGCTCCAGAAGACTGGGTTGTAGACAAGCCTGTAGGACATTTCCTTAATTAGTAATTGATGGGGGAGGGCCCAGCTCATTGTGGGTGGGGCCACCCCGTTTGGTAGTGTTGGTTCAATAAGAAAGCAGGCTGAGAAAGCCAGAGTGAGAAAGTTTGTACTCAGAAGTTTTTGGTCCATCCAGCCCATGGTTCAGACCACAGTTCTGCAGCTGCTTAGTCTCAGATAATCACACAAAGATTTACATTAAATAAAAACTGTTTGGCTTATAGCTTAGACTCATTATCAGCTAGTTCTTACAACTTAACCCATTTCTATTAGTCTGTGTATTGCCACTTGACTTGTGGCTTACCTGTGTTTCTTAACATCTTGCTTCCTTGGGTGGCAGCTCATAGCATCTCTCTGTAACTCTATCCTCTTTTCTCTTTATCCATGCTTAGACTTCTCACTTGCCTATAAGCTGGCTTGCCATAGGCCAAAAACAACCCCTTTATTAACCAATGGTATTCACAGCATACAGAAAGACATCCCACATCAGTAAGTATCATTGTCCATGGTGTCAGTTCTCGCTCCAGGTCCCTGCCCTGCTTGAGTTCCTGCACTGACTTCCTTCTATGATTGATTATGATGTAGAAGTGTAAACAAAATGAATGAGTTTCTCCCCAGGTTCTTTGGTCATGACATTTCATCACAGTAGTAGTAATCCTAATTAAGACAAGCCCATGGTGTGATTTAGGGGTGGTGGTGACAGGTTCTGTGTGGCAGTAGAGAGAGCTCATGAAAGGGCCAAGGCCTTTTAGCTTAATCTGTAGGTAAACAAAATGCCATTTGCTAGGAAAGGGAGCTATGCTTAGAATATGAAAGTTGGAGTCACTTAATGGACAGACAAACCAATTGTCTGGGAGAGGCTTAGTTTTATGAGTGATATTCAAGGAGATGAAGAAATTAAATTAGGGATCTACAGTCCATGGCAATAGATGAGATCATTTGGGTATTTAGGTAGATGATGTAGAGACAGAGATAAGATTTAAAATGATTACTAAAATTTTCTAATCTTTTCTATTCAATAATTTAAATCTTTACCTATATGTCCATTTCCATATAAGAGAATTTTCTAAATACCTTCTTTTAAATGTATATAGCATATGTATTAATAATGTACTCCTATTGCAAGAGAATTAAGAAACATGGAGTTAGCATATTCAGTGTTCATTCAGAACACTTAGTACATCAGAAACAAAAGAAATTATGTACAAAAATCTATAGCAACTGCAATATAAAAGGGACTCCCTTAAGAGTCAAAGCTACAATAATATTTTCTGCTTTGTGACTTCATTTCAACACAGAAATTAAAATTTCAGCTAAATTGTAACAAAAGAAAACAAGGTAAGAATTGTATGCATTTTGGTAGGAAGAAACAAGAGTGTCATTACTGGGTAAAGAAACCAAGTGTCTAAGTATTCAGTGTTGTCAGAAGTTTCTCTGTCCTACCCTGCTGGTCCTGCAGCCATTTTGTCCCAAATAGCCACACAGAAGCTTCTATTAATTACAAGCTGTTTGGTCTATAGCTGAGGCTTATTACTTGTTAACTTTTTTACTTTATATTTCTGTTTATGTTTAGCTGAGTGGCCTGGTACTTTTTGCTTAGTGCAGCATTCTCACCCTGCTTCCTCTGTGTCTTGATGTCCTCTGTTCTCTGTTCCTCCACTTCCCAGAATTCCCCTAGTCTGCTTGCCCCCCTCTACTTCCTGTCCAGCAACTTGACCAATCAGCATTTTATTAAACCAATATTCACAGTGACAAATATTTACAGTGTACAAAAGCATTATCTCACAGTAATTCAGCATTTACAGTTACATGATAAATTTAAAAAAATGATTTAGTTCAAATGTTTCCACAGTATACACAATAGGAAATCTGCTGTTTAATATGAAAACACTATTCAACAGCAACAAAAGTATAAGTACTTGCAGACAGATGTGTAAGAGGTTTTCTAAGAAAAATAATTTAGTCTGCTTTCAAGATTAATGCTTAGCTCTATATCTCTGCAGAAAATTGCCTACAGGTAAACAGGAGAAATGTCTTTTTGGTGAACAGAGACACTAATAAAAAAGGTGTTGATGTTTGATCTGACTCAGCACTCTGTCTACTTCCAAATACATGTCTTGTAGATTAATATGGTAAAAATATGATATAATAGGGTCTTTGGCATGAGAAGGAAGGCTTGCTTCAGAAAGTAGGTAAAACCAAAGTAAGTAGAATTATTATTTAAATTTAGTCTATATATAATAAGTGTACACATTCCTGGAGGACTGTGACATTTTGAGGTACATAGTGACCAAATCAGGATCAGTAATTCACCCTCAGATATTTTCATTTCTTTGTGGTATGGGCAATCGAAGTTCTTTCTTCTAGATGCCATGAAATATATAACAATATTCTTGAAACATGTTTTCTATGTGGCTCAGGTTGCCTGGGAACTTTCCAGATAGCCCAAACTAGCTGAGTTCCCAATCTTTCTGTTTCAGTCTGCTAAGTGCTGGGTTACAAGCATATTCCATGATGTCCATTCAGCCCTAAGAAGTTGTTTAAAGTACAGCAACTTTCCTGTGCTGAGCACCTCGAGAACTTGTTTCTTATCTCGGACTGGAAGTTTAGAACAGTTCACCAGCTCTCCTCGTATTTCTTTATTACTCTCCCTCTCCAGCTCATCCTATCCTTTCCTTCCATTTCATCAAGTATTTCCAGTTTCCATATATTATGAGTGAGAATATGTAGTGCTTGTATTTTTGTGGTAAGCAGATTTTTTTTAAAAAAGAATACTTTTCTGTTGTTGTTCCAAAGCTTTATTTATTTTATGTGTACAAGTGTTTGCCTGTGTGTGTGTGTGTGTGTGTGTGTGTGTGTGTGTGTACTGTGTGTGTGTGTCTGGTATTCATTGAAGCCAGAAGAGAGTGTCAGCTCCCCTGAAACTGGAGTAACAGGCAGATGTGAGCTATTGGGTGGGTGCTGAGAACCAAATCTGGGTCCTTTGCAAGAGCAGTGAGCCCTCCTAACCACTGAGTCAACTCTACTTCCCCATAAGCAGAATTTTAAAATACATGTGTTGAGATATCATTCAAATACTACACAGTAAACCCCTATAACATAAGTGGTTCAATGGCTTTTAGGGTAGTCAAAGACATACAGTCAGTCATATATTACTGTCAATTTTAGAACACTTAAATTAGTCCAAAGTACCCATACTCCTAACCTGTCACCAATTTCCCAGACCACAACACCACTAAATCTGTTTTTATCTCCATAGGTTTCTCTTCTTAGAATAGCTCATAGGAATTAATGAAACTACCTGCTTTCGTGCGACTGGCTTGCTTTTACCTCATCATAATGATTTTGAGGTTTAACTGCATTAAAGAGTATCCTTTCATTGATGACTGATACTCCGTTAAGCAAGTAACATGATTTTAAATATTTAACACTTTGCAAAGATGTGAATTAGCTACAGGAAAATTGCATATTTCATACTTTTTCTGACAAAAAATATGTTGCTTCATTAAAAAGCATTTTGTCATTATGATAGATGTAAGGTGGTATCTCAAAGTTGTTTTGATTTGCATTTCTCTGATGGCTAAAGATGATGAGCACTTTTTCTTTTTTTAAATTTCTTTTTATTATTATTATGAACAAAGAAGTCACATTTTCTAACCTTGTTTATCCTTATTCAAGGTCCCTCCCCCCTCCCACCACATCAGGTCATTCTTTCTTCTTCACACATCCCCATCCCCTCCCCGGGCAGGCAGCAGGCAGTCCCATGGTCCCACTGACCCAATATTGCTTAGTTCAGTCTCCACTCCTGGCAGATGCAGTTTTCTCCCCCCTCCCTCAAGATTGAGTTATGTGTTCCTCTAGGGGGAGTGGGATCCAAGGAGTCAGTCCAGTGTGTTTCTGGTCCCAAGCTGTTCAGTGGTTGGGGTTTGCAGCTTGGGCATGCTTTGCTTTTTTCTTGGTTGTTTGTTTGATTGTTTAGAGTCCACTAATGAGTGAGTACATCCTCTGCTTATCTTTCTGAGTTTGTGATACCTCTCTCAGGAGGATATTCTCCAAATCCATCCATTTGCCTACACATTTTGGGATATCATTTTTTCTTACTGCTGAGTAGTACTCCATTGTGTAGATGTACCATAGTTTGTTAATCCATTCTTCAGGTGAGGGGCATCTAGGTTGTTTCCAGGTTCTTGCTATTACAAATAATGCTGCTATGAACATAGTTGAGCTAATGCCTTTGGAGTGTGACTGTGCATCTTTAGGGTATACACCCAGAAGTGGTATTGCTGGGTCCTTGGGGAGATTGATTCTCAATTTTCAGAGAAACCGCCATACTGTGTTCCAAAGTGGCTGAACAAGCTTACACTCCCACCAACAATGGAGGAGTGTTTCCCTTGCTCCACATCCTCTCCAGCATAGGCTGTCCTCTGTGTCTTTTATGTTAGCCAATCTAACAGGTGTTAGGTGGTATCTCAAAGCTGTTTTGATTTGCATTTCTCTGATGGCTAAAGATGAAGAGCACTTTTTCAGGTTCCTTTCAGCCATTCGTAATTCTTCTGCTGAGAATTCCCTTTTTAGTTCTGAACCCCATTTTTTGATTGGTTTGTTCAAGGTTTTGGGCTCTAGATTCTTGAGTTCTTTATATATCTTAGAGATCAGTCCTCTATCACTTGTAGGGTTGGTGAAAATCTTTACCCATTCTATAGGCTGTCGTTTTGTCCTATTGACAGTGTCCTTGGCTTTACAGAGAGAAGCTTCTTAGCTTCAGTAGATCCCACTTATTGATTGTTGGTCTTAGTGTCTGTGCCACTGGTGTTATATTTAGGAAGTGGTCGCCTGTGCCAATTTGTAGAAGTGTATTTCCCACTTTCTTTTCTATCAAGTTTAAAGTGACTGGGTTTATGTTGAGGTCTTTGATCCACTTGGATTTGAGTTTTGGCCAAGGTGACAGGCTCAGATCTATTTGCATTTTTCTACACACTTCCATCCAGCTATGCCAACACCATTTGTTAAATATACTATCCTTTTTCTATTAAATATTTTGGGCCTCTTTGTCAAAGATCAGGTGTTCATAGGTTTTTGGGTTAATGTCTAGATTCTCAATTCTATTCCATTGATCCACAGGTCTGTTTTTATGCCAGTACCAGGCTGTTTTTATTACTGTAGCTCTATAGTACAACTTGAAGTCAGGGATGGTGATACCTCCTGAGGTTCTTTTGTTGAGTAAAATTATTTTGGCAATCCTGACTTTCCTGTTATTCCAAATGAAATTGAGTATTGTTCTTTCAAGGTCCAAAAAAATATTGTGTTGGGATTTTGATGGGCAGTGCATTGTATCTGTAGATTGCCTTTGGTAGAATTGTCATTTTTACTATGTTGATCCTACCTATCCAGGGACATGGGAGAGCTTTCCATTTTCTGATATCCTCTTCAATTTCTTTCTTCAGTGATTTAAAATTTTTGTCAAATAGGTCTGTTATTTTTTTGGTTATAGTTACTCCAAGGTATTTAATACTGTTTGCTGATATAATGAAGGGTAATGTTTCCCTTATTTCTTTTTCAGCTCTTCTATATTTAGTGTATAAAAGGGCTACTGATTTCTTTGATTTAATCTTGTATCCTGCTACATTGTTGAAGGTGTTTATCAGCTGTAGCAGTTCCTTAGAAGAATTTTGTGGGTCACTTATGTATACAATCATATCATCTGCAGTTGAGCACTTTTTCAAGTGCCTTTTAGCCATTTGTAATTCTTCTGCTGAGAATTCCCTTTGTAATTCTGAACTCCATTTTTAATTGGGTTATTTAGGGCTTTGGGATCTAGTTTCTTGAGTTCTCTATATATTTTAGAGATCAGCCTCTGTCACTTGTAGGGTAGGTGAAAATCTTTCCCCATTCTGTAGGCTGTCGCATTGTCCTATTGACTATGTCTTTGGCTTTACAGAAGCTTCTGAGTTTCAGGTGGTCCCACAAATCATAGCCTATGCGGAGAGGTTGCAGAGCAAGGAGAACACTCCCCCATTGTTGGTGGGAGTGTAAGCTTGTTCAGCCACTCTGGAATGCAGTATGGAGATTTCTCAGAAAACTGGGAATCAATCTCCCCAAGGATCTAGCAATAGCACTTCTGGGCATATACCCTAAAGACATGCAGTCGCACTCCAAAGGCATTAGCTCAACTATGTTCATAGCAGCATTATTTGTAATAGCAAGAACCTGGAAACAACCTAGATGACCCTCAACTGAAGAATGGATTAACAAACTGTGGTACATCTACACAACGGAGTACTACTCAGCAGTAAGAAAAAAATGATATCCTAAAATTTGCAGGCAAATGGATGGATTTGGAGAATATCCTCCTGAGCAAGGTATGCAAACCCAGAAAGATAAGCAAGGGATGTTCTTACTCATTAGTGGACTTTAAACAAAAAGCAAAGCACAACCACTGAACATCTTAGGACTCGAAGCACCTTGGACCGGCAACTTGGAGCCCATTCCCTGCAGTGGAACACCTAACCCAGTCTTAATATTAGGATGAGGAAATCGGTCTTGCCTGGAGTGTATGCTGAACTAAGCCACCTTGGGACTGCCTGTCCTTGCTGGGGAGGAGATAAGGAGATGAGGAGAAGAGAGAGTGACTGGGAGGGACAGGAGGGGGAAGGGAGTTTGAACAAGGGAATACATGGATAAAAAATGAGACTTTATTAAAAAATAAATAAAAAATAAAAAGTACATTACAGAACTCACAGGAGGTTGTAGAAACAGTTAAAAGCTCTTATAATTACAAATAGCATGACTATAATGTAATTAACAAGAACCTGGCATTTATACATGGAAGCAAATTAGGTTTTACAATATCTTGACTAAGCTTTTAGTAGGAGGTTTTTTATCTCTAGAATGGTACAAATTATTTGGCATAACACAAAGCAATCATGATTTCTTTGTAAAAACAAATATCTCAAATTGTATGTTTATATTACATTCAGGTAACTTGAAATCGAAGTTTAGAAGCTATTTGGAATGGACTTCATCACTACAGAAAAGCACAAGGCATTATTTAATCAATACAAGTAAATTATAAAGAGGCAAATTGTGTGTACTCATAGTCCCAGGATCTCTTACTGCTAACCACATGGAAGACTGTATATGCTCTGGACTGTGAGTGAATCGAGTTCTACTTTCAGCAAATAAAACCTTTATATTCATGTTGTATACTACATACAGAACTAAAGTTTACAACACAGATGATTTTCTAGATAATTCTGAAATATAAATAATTTACATTCTCATAAAATACATAAAAATAAATATTATAATGTAATATTTTAAAAAAGCATTTTGTAGGGCTAGTACTATATCCTACAGTCCTAACATTTGGGAGCCTGAGTTGAGAAAATATAGAGTTTGAGGCTGAGTTGGGCCATTTAGTAACTTTAAGATTAAAACAAAAAGCTCTTTTTTTTTTTTATAGAAAATGCTCACACAAAGCAAACAATTAGACATTAATGGAAATAAAAGCACTTAAATGAAGAAGTTTTAGAAAAATGGTTTTAACATTGTTTCTAATGTCTTCTTGAGCTACAAATCTCAGCAATGTATTTTTAATTTTATTTCATTGTTATTATTTTGTAGTGCTAGACTTTGAATGTAGGGCCTCTCAAATATCAGGTAAGCCCTTGGCTACTGAGTGATATTCTCAGCCCAAAGTATCTTCTAATTTAATGTAATTTGTGTGTGTGCACACATGCGTGCATGTGTGTGTGCATGTGTATGCACACCCCAATTGTCTGTATGTTGTGCACCATGTGTGTAGTGCCCATGGAGTCCAGAAGAGGGCATTTGATCCACTGGAACTGGAGTTATAGGCAGTTTTGAGGTGCCTATTGTATGTACTGACTGCTGAGCCCTCCTCCTCTTACCACTGAGCCATGTTTTAGATCCTATTTATTTATTTTTAGAGATTGTTTTTTTGTGCATCTGTTTGTGTGAGTGGCAATGTCTATGTGGTTCCCTGCAAAAACCAGAGAAAGTATAGGATCCCTTGAAGCTGGACTTAGAGGTTGTTGTGAGCTGCTAGATGTGGGTGCTGGGAACCAAATGCAGGTCCTCCGGAAGAACAGCAGGTACTCTGAACCACTGAGCCATCTCTGGGGCCCCAAAGTATCCTCTAATTACAATTCGATTTTTATTTTTTAAGAAAATATTTGAGAATACAATTTAATTACATCTCTTTTTTCCTCACCCCCCTCGAGCCTCCCAGATCCCACTCCTTTTCCTCCTTCAAATCTGTGGCCTCTTTGCTTTCACTAATTGTTACTGCCTGCATCTGCACACATAAATATGCTCCTAAATGTAACTTGTCAAGTCTGTATAATATTTCTTGTATATATGTTTTTAGGGTTGACCTTTCAACATCAGTCAGCCAATTAGTGTTTCTTCCCTGGGGAAGGCGCCTCTGCCACACTCAGCTTTCCTCAGTTGCCTGTAGTTCTTTATGTATTTCTAAGGCCTTTCCCTATCTGCTTTGGAATGTCCATCAGGGTCATCTTCATTCAGTTCACACTTGGGCACTCATACCGTGAGACTTTTACTAGGAGACACAATCTCATGGAAATTCCCCATCCTTCTGCCCCCTCTTTCGTAATGCTCCCTGAGCCTTAGTTGCAGGAGAATTTTGTAAATGCATACTTTGGGACTGGACTCTGTAGTGTTATACTTTGATTGGCTGTGGTCTTCAGTAGTGGTCTCTATCTGATGCAAAGAGAAGTTTCCTCGATGAGGGGAGAAGACTACACTAATTTGTGAGTATAAGAACATGTTTATAATTTACTATTTAGGGGCACTCTGTTTGATGGATCTCAGCTTGGAAAAATAATGTTCAGATGTATTCTGTATTTTCCACAGAACAGAAAGATACAGGCCTAGGCAAAGGAATGAAATACTCTTACATTCTTGTTTTATGTTGAATGCAGAGATGTGCTCTCTCTCCATCCTTCCCTCCTTCCTCCCTCCCCCTTCTTCCACAGTAGATGATTTCAGTCAGTTACACTTCTCTTCTATCCTCAGGTTATTTTTTTTTGTAGAATTTGTTTATTTTTGCTTTAAGTTTATGGGTGTTTTGCTGCATGTATGTTGATGTATGCAGTGCACCTTAAAAGTCAGGACAGGACATGGGATTCCCTGGGACTGGAGTTCTGGGGGACCACTCTACTGGCATTAGAGGTGACCTGAGAATTGAATAAATGTTCCTTAAGAGATACTTTAGGATTTTGTCTAAAACTTGAAGACATAGATGATCCAGACCCAAAGTTTCACATCAGAGATTAGTTCAGTAACATTCTGTCCTAAGAAAACCAACCAACTAAATAATGAGCCATCTGACCAACTAACCAACAAACTAAGTAAAACATCCAAGACACATGAAATAAACCAGTTATGGCTTAGCAGAGGTTAGCTGCAAAAGATAAGGAAATAGCATTTGTGAAGTTGTTAGGGACAGCTTTTTTTTATTCTTTTTTTTTTTTTTTTAAATGATGACTTTAGATTTAACTAACTGAATCATATATCTTTTTGAAAACATTTAGAGAGAAAAACTGGAAACTCACCACTAATCTGTTTATAAAACTGGCATTGGTTTATAGAGGACAATTTAGTTTGTTATTCTTTCTAGTGGTAGGGTCCACAACAGCCTTTCAAGAGGGAACATCCTTAATTTTACCCCTTTGGAAATATGATGTTGTCTGTTTAAGGGACCTGTCAAAATGTAACACAGACTTTCAGGCAGAGTACAGTAGATTAACTGTGTATGGCTGAGATTGATGAGATAGGCATAGTGATCCTAGGACAAAAGGCAAAGCCTATGAAAGGGAGAAGTATGGCTCTCTAGCCTGGGGCCTTGAGCATGCTTGGCTGGCACACTGCAGCTGAGTCACATATCTACTGTCTCCTGTCTCTAATTTGGTCTGTGGAGAATGACTCAGTCAACCTTTTTAAGGAGTTGTGTAGTGTGGGATAGTAGTTTTAGGATATGAAACTTTCCTGGAAATGCTGTGATTTCAGGTGAGGAGGGGACATAATGTGCAATGGCTACTCGATACCTCCATGTTCACAGATGTAAGACCAAGACTCAGTACTATACCATTCCCATTAGATCCTGAGCTATACACCTTGATTTTGCAAGTAACATCTGGTGAACCTATCCATCTTGATACTCTGTGAGCTTCGGTTTTTATTCCCAGATTTAAGGATTCCTAGGGTAGAATATTATATGCCAGAAATTTCCTGGTCCTGGGTGGAAAGCCATTTGTCACTGAGGAAAAAAAATCCAGCTACAGGGTAAGCTTATACATAGGTACATATTTGTGAGTAAAATAGATTTCTTGAGCTTGGCTTGATATTTGGCTGCAGGTCTCTGCATCTGTTTCTATCAGTTGATGGATGAAACCTTTCTGATGATAGTTGGGCTAGGCACCAATCTACGAGTATAGCAGAATATTGTTAACCATCATTGTGTTGACATATTTTCTCCAGCTGTGTTTGGTCTTATCCTAGGTTTCTGGTGCTCTAGGCAGTGTCAGGGAAGGGCTTACTCTTGTGGCATGGGTCTCAGGCTGGACCAGTTATTGGTTGGCCCCCTTTCAATCTCTGCACCACCCTTACCCCCATCACGTCTAATAGGGAAGACAGACCATAAGCTGCAGTGTTCAATAGCTAGTTTGGTGTCCCAATTCCTCCACTGGAAGTCTTGTCTAGTCACAGGAAATATCCGGTTCAGGTTATGTATCCCCTATTGCTAGAAGTCTTAGTGGGGATCATCCTTGTAGATTCCTGGGAATTTCCCTTGTATCAGGTTTCTACTTAGCTCTCAAATATTCCCCCTTTCCAGTTGTCTCTTTCAGTATTTTCCCACTCAGTACCCCCAACTTGATTACTCATGTTCCCATCCCTACCCGCCCCAAATCCACCTATGAGATATCTTCTATTTCTCCTTTGTGGATGATCTTTCTGTCCACACTTGACCTCCCTGGCTCTGTGGATTGTAGCATGGTTATCTTTTACTTTATAGTTAATATCCTCTTATGAGTGAGTAATACCATGTCTGTCTTTCTGAGTCTGGGTTACCTCACTCAGTATTTTTTTCTAGTTCCATCCTTTGCCTTCAAATTTCCTGATGTCATTGTTTTCAACAGCTGAGTAATACTCCGTTGTGTAAATATACCCAATTTTCTTTATCCATTTTTTTTTTGATTTATGGATATCTAGGTTGGCTCCAGGTTCTGGCTATTACAAATAAAAAACTGCTATGAAATTAGTTAAACAAGAGTCCTTATGGTATTACTGAGCATCCTTTGGGTATGTGCCCAAAAGTGGTATAGCTGGATCTTGAGGTAGATCAATTCCCAATTTTCTGAGAAACTACCATATTGGTTTTCAAAGTGGATGTAAGAGTTCACATTCCCACTAGCAATGAAGAAGTGTTCCCCTTGCTCCACATCCTCACCAGCGTGAGCTGTCACTTGTGTTTTTGATCTTAGTCATTCTGAGAGATGTAAGATGGAATCTCAGAGTTGTTTTCATTTGCATTTCCTTATTGGCTAAGAATGATGAACATTTCTTTTAAGTATTTCTTGGCCATTTGAGATTCTTGAGAATTCTATTTAGATATACACTCAATTTTTAAATTAGATTATTTGGTTTTTATTATTATGAAAAAGTCATAGTTTTTTATCCATGTATCCCTTTGTTCAGGCTCCCTTACCCCTCCCGCATCTCCCAGTCACTCACTCTTCTCCCCATCTTCTTATCTCCTCCCCAGCAAGGGCAAGAGGTCCCAGGGTCCCAAAGTGGCTTAGTTCAGCATTCACTTCTGGAAGATCCACTTTCCTCTTCCCAAAAATCAAGACTGAATCAGGTGTTCCTCTGGAGGGAATGGGCTCCAAGGTGCCAGTCCAAGGTGTTTCAGATCCCAAGCTGTTTAGTGTTTGTGGTTTGCAGCTTGGACATGCTTAGCTTTTGGTTTAAAGTCCACTAATGAGTGAGTACACTCTCTATTTATTTTTCTGGGTTTGTGAGACCTTGCTCAGGAGGATATTCTCCAAATCCATCCATTTGCCTGCAAATTTTAGGATATCATTTTTTTTTACTGCTGAGTAGTACTCCATTATGTAGATGTACCACAGTTTGTTAATCCATTCTTTAGTTGAGGGGCATCTAGGTTGTTTCTAGGTTCTTGCTATTATGAACAATGCTGCTATGAACATAGTTGGGTTAATGCTTTTGGGATGCAAATGTGCATCTTTAGGGTATATTGCTGGATCTTTGGGGAGATTAATTCCTAGTTTTCTAAGAAATAACCATACTGCATTCCAAAGGGCTGAACTAGCTTACACTCCCATCAACAATGGAGGAGTGTTCCCCTTGCTCCTCAACCTCTCCAGCATAGGCTGTCATCTGTGTCTTTTATCTTAGCCAATCCGACAGGTGTAATGTCGTATCTGAAAGTTGTTTTGATTTGCATTTTTCTGATGGTTAAAGATGTTGAGCACTTTTTCAAGTGCTTTTCAGCCATTTGTAATTCTTCTTCTGAGAATTCCCTTTTTAGTTCTCAGTCCATTTTTGATTGGGTTATTCAAGGTTTTGGGCTCTAGTTTCTTGAGTTCTCTATATATTTTAGAGATCAGTCCTCTATCACTTGTGCAGTTGGTGAAAATCTTTTCCCGTTCTGTAGGCTGTCGTTTTGTCTTACTGACTGCGTCCTTGGCTTTACAGAAGCTTCTCAGTTTCAGGAGCTGCCACTTATTGATTGTTGTTCATAGTGTCTGTGCTATTACTGGTGTTATATTTAGGAAGTGGTCACCTGTATCAATGCATTGGAGGGTATTTCCCACTTTCTATTCTAACAGGTTCAGTGTGGCTGAGTTTATGTTGAGGTCTTTGATTCATTGGGATTTGAGTTTTGTGCAGGGTGATAGGCTTGGATCTATTTGCATTTTTCTATACACTACCATCCAGCTATGGCAACACCATTTGTTAAAGATACTATCTTCTTTCCATTGAATATTTTGGGCTTCTTTGTCAAAGATCAGGTATTCATAGGATTTTGAGTTTATGTCTGTATCTTCAACTCGATTCCATTGATCCACAAGTCTGTTTTTATGCCAGTACTAGGTTGTTTTTATCACTGAAGCTCTATAATATAACTTGAAGTCAGGGATGGTGATGCCTCCTGAGGTTCTTTTGTTGGGCAAAATTATTTTGGCAATCCTGGCTTTCCTGTTATTCCAAATGAAATTGAGTATTGTTCTTTCAAGGTCTGAAAATATTGTGTTGAGTTTTTGATGGGCAGTGCATTGAATCTGTAGATTGCTTTTGGTAGTGTTGCCATTTTTACTATATTGATCCTACCTATCCAGGAACATGGGACAGCTTTTCATTTTCTGTTATCCTCTTCAATTTCTTTCTTCAGTGATTTAAAATTTTTGTCAAATAGATCTGTTACTTCTTTGGTTATAGTTACTCCAAGATATTTAATGCTATTTGCAGCTATTGTAAAGGGTGATATTTCCCTTATTTCTTTTTCAGCCCTTTTATCTTTAGTGTATAGGAGGGCTACTGATTTCTTTGAGTTAATCTTGTATCCTGCTACATTGCTGAAGGTGTTTATCAGCTGTAGAAGTTCCCTGGTAGAATTTTGTGGGTCACTTATGTATGCAATCATATCATCTGCAAATAGAGAGAGTTTCACTTCTTTTCCAATTTGTGTCCCCTTAATGTCCTTTCGTTCCCTTATTGCTTTAGCTAAAACTTCGAGAACCATATTGTATAGATACGAGGAAAGAGAGCATCCTTGTGTAGTTCCTGATTTTAGTGGGATTGCTTTGAGTTTTGTCCATTAAGTTTGATGTTGGCTGTTAACTTCTTATAAATCGCCTTTTTTATATTGAGGTATTTTCCCTGTATTCCTGATCCTTCCAGGACTTTTATCATAAAGCAATGTTGGATTTTGTCCATGGCTTTTTCAGCATCTAAGGATATGATCATGTGGTTTTTTTCCTTCAGTTTGTTTATATGATCGATGACATTTATGGTTTTTCGTATGTTGAACTGTCTGTGCATTTCTGGGATGAAGCCTACTTGATCATGGTGGGTGATATTTTTTATAAGTTGTTGTATATGGTTTGGCAGAATTTTGTTGAGAATTTTAGCATCAATATTCATGAGGAAAATAGGTCTGTAATTCTCCTTCTTTTTTGTGTCTTAGAGTGGCTTGGGTAATAGGATAATTGTGACCTTATAAAAAGAGTTTGTAAATATTCCTTCAGTTTTTACTGTGTGAAAAAATTTGAGGAGTATTGATAATAGCTCATCTTTGAATGTCTGGTAGAACTCTGTACTAAAACCATCTGGGCCTGTTTTTTTTTTTTTTTTAACTTGGGAAACTTTTAAAGACAGCTTCAATTTCCTTTAGGGTTATAGGTCTGTTATAGGTATTTAATCTGATCTTCATTAAATTTTGGTAAATGGTACCTGTCCGAAAAGCTGTCCATTTCTTATAGGTTTTCCATTTTGTGAAGTATAGATTTTCAAAGTATGACCTGATAATTCTCTGGATTTCCTGGGGGTCTGTTGTTATGTCCCCCTTCTCATTTCTGATTTTATTGATTTGGATACTCTCTCTCTGTTTTTTGGTTAGTTTTGATAAGGGTTACCCATCTTGTTGACTTTCTCAAAGAACCAACTCTTTGATTCATTGATTCTTTGTATTTCTTTTTTGTTTCAATTGTATTGATTTCAGCTCTAAGTTTGATTATTTCCTTCAGTCTACTCCTTCTACGTGAGTTTGCTTCTAATTGTTCTAAGGATTCAGCTGTGCTGATAATTCTCTAATATGGGATTTCTCTAGGTTTTTCATATAGGCATCTAGTGCTATGAATTTTCCTCTTAAGACTACTTTCATTGTGTCCCACCAGTTTAGGTACATTGTGTATTCATTTTCATTAAATTCTAAGAAGTCTTTGATTTCTTTCTTATTTTCTTCCTTGTCCCAGAGGTGGTTCAGCTGAGTGATGTTTAGTTTCCCTGAGTTGGTTGGCTTTCTGTGATTTTTGATGTTGTTGAACTCTAACTTAGGCCCTGGTGGTGTGATATGATACTGGGGACTATTTCCACTTTTTTGTGTCTATTGGTATTAGCTTTATGACCAATCATGTGATCAGTTTTAGAGAAAGTTCCATGTGTTACTGAAAAATATGTATATTCCTTTACATTTGAGTTGAAGCTTCTGTAAATATATATTAAATCCATTTGCATCACAACCTCTGTTAGACTCCTTATTTGTCTATTGAATCTCTGTCTGGTTGACCTACCCAAGGGTGAAAGTGGGGTATTGAAGTCTCCCACTATTAGGGTCTGAGAGTTGTTCTGGGATTGACCTTTAGTATTGTTTCTTTTACATAGATAGGTGCCCTTATATTACGGACTTGAATATTCAGTATTGAAATCTCATCTTGACCAATTTTTCCTGAGATGAATAAGTAATGTCCATCCTGGTTTCTTTTAATTGATTTTAGTTTGAAGTCTGCTTTATTTGATATTAGGATGGCAACCACAGCTTGTTTCTTAGGGCCATTTGATTGCCAAATCTTTTTCCAACCCTTTACTCTGAGCCTGCATCTGTCTTTAAGGTTGAGGTGTGTTTCTTGTATGGAGCAGAAGGATGGATTCTGTTTTTGTATCTATCATGTTAGTGTTTGTCTTTTTATATATTAATTGAGTCTGTTGATTTTAAGAGATATTAGTGACCACTGATTGATATTTCTTGTTATTTTTGGTGGTGGTTTGTATGTATTTTCTTTCTCTGGGTTTTTCTTCTTTGAGGTTATTGATTATTTGTGCTTTCATGGATGTATCTGAGATCCTTAGGTTGAAGTTTTCTCTCTAATGCTTTCTGGAAGACCGGATTTGTAGATAGATATTGTGTAAATCTGACTTTGTCATGAAATATCTTGTTTACTCCATCTATGGTGATTGATAGTTTTGCTGGGTATAGTAGTCTAGGTTGGCAGCCATGTTCTTTTAATGACTGTATAACTTCTGGCCTAGGTCTTCTTATTTTCATTGAATAGACAGGTATGATTCTGATGGGTCTGCCTTTATAGGTAAGTAGGCCCTTTTCTTTTGCAGCTCTTAAAATTTTTTCTTTGTTCTGTATGTTTTGTGACTTGATTATTATGTGGTGAGCAAACTTTTTTTGGGGGTCGAATCTGTTTGGTTTCCTATAAGCTTCTTGTATCTTTATATGATTGTTTTGGTTTTCATGTTTTTTTGACTGTTGTATCTATTTCTGCTATTGAATCTTCCACTCCAGAGATTCTCTCTTCCATCTCTTGGATTCTGTTGGTTATGCTTGTATCTGTAGTTCCAGCTGTTTTCTACAGGAGATCTATTTCCACCTTTGCGTCATGTTGTGCCTTTTTTATTGCTTCTATTTCACTTTTTACTTCTTGGAATGTTTCTTTCATTTTTTGGTTTTCTTTTTCTTGGTTTTCTTTCCAGGATTTGTTCATCTCTTCCAATTTTTTGTTTGTATTTTCTTCTATTTCTTTAAGGGAATGTTTTATATCCTCTTTTAAGACTTCAATAATCTTCATAAAGGCATTCTTGCTGTTGTTTCTTCTTCATTGCTCTTCAGTACTTATAGTTGTAGAAACATCAGTTTCTCCTGGTGTTGCCTTGTTTTTCTTTATATTGCTATATGTATTCTTGTACTGGCATCTGCCCATGGCTTCAGTGGTTCACAATTAGTCAGCTCCTAGTCAGTTGTGGCTAGAGGGCTTGTGTGTCTCCTGTCTGCTCTGAGCAAGTGGTCTCTTCGATGTTTGACTGGGGACTGAGTTTCCAAAGCCCTTAGTTCTTGTCTGATGATGCAATTTGCCCTGTTGACAGACCCACCCTGGGCATTGCCTAGGGCCTTTTTTGCTGGGAAGAGTCTGAGATCAGACCCTTGGATTATTTGTTTTTTTAATGTATAGTTTTTTTTATATGTTTTAGAAATCAACTCTCTGTCACATTTGAGATTGGTGAAGATCTTTTTCCATTCTATTGGCTCATATTTTGTCCTATTAATGGTGTTCTTTGCCTTACAGAAGCTTTTTAATTTTAGGAAGTCACATACATTAGTTGTTGATCTCAGTGTCTGTGCTACTATTGGTGTTATATTCAGGAAGTGGTCTTCTGTGCCAATGTGTACAAGGCTATTTCTTACTTTTTCAAGTTCAGTGTAACTCGATTTATGTTGAGATCTTTTATCTACTTAGACTTGTGTTTTGTGCAGGGTGATAGATGTGAATTTATTTGCTTTCTTCTACATGTTGACATCCAGTTTTGCCAGCACCATTTGTCAAAGATGTTTTCTTTTTTATTGTATAATTTTGAGTTCTTTGTCAAAAATCAGGTGCAGGTGTCCATAAGTGTGTAAATCTTGGTCTTCAATTCAATTTCATTGATTCACCTACCTGTGTTTTTGCCAATACCATGTGTTTTTTAAATTACCATATCTCTGTAGTAGTGTTTTAAATCAAGGATGGTGATGTCTCTAGAAGTTCCTTTATTTTACAGAATTGTTTTTAGCTATCTGGTTTTTTTTTTTTTTAATGAAACTGAATATTGTTCTTTCAAGGTCTGTATGAAATTGTGTTGGGATTTTAATGGGGATTGTATTGATCTGTTGATTGTTTTTGGTACGATGGTTGTTTTTCTATGTCAATTTTTATTGATCCATGAGCATGGGAGATCTTTCTAGATTCTGATATCTTCTCCAATTTCTGTCTTTAAATACTTCAAGTACATTTGCCATACAGGTCTTCCCTTGCTTGGCTTGAGTTACTCTAATATATTCTATATTATTTATGGCTATTATAAAGAGTGTTGTTTCCCTGATTTTTTTTCTCATCCCATTCATCATTTGTATATAGGAAGGCTACTGTTTTTTATTTTAATGAATCTTGTATCCAGCCACTTCATTATACGTGTTTAACAGCTGTAGGAAATCCTTATATATCCTATCATTCCATCCGCAAATATCAATATATGACTTCTTCCTTTCCAGTTTATATCTCCTTGATCTCTTTCAGTTATCTTATTGCTCTAGCTAGAAATTCAAGTTCTATATTGAATAGATATGAAGAGAGTGGACAGCTTTGTCTTGCTCTTGACTTTAGTGGAATTGCTTTGGGTTTATCTCTGTTTAATTTGTTGTTGGCTGTTGGCTTGCTATATATTGCTTTCATTATGTTTGGGTATAACAGACCTGTATACCTGATCTGTCCAAGACATTTATTTATCTTGAAGCAGTGTTGAAAAGAATTTGGCAGTGTTACTTCTCTTTTTATTTTTTTGGAATAATTTGAGGAGCTCTTTTTTAAAAGTTGAAGGCTTTTCAGCATCTAATGAATTTTTTTCTTTTAGTTTATTTTTATGGTGGTTTAGATTGATAAATTTTTGTATGTTAAAGTATCCCTGTATCTTTGGGATAAAGTCTACTTGATCATTGCAAATGATCTTTTCTACCATGAATTCTGTTTGCCAGCATTTTATTGAATATTATTGCATCAATATTCATTAGGGAAATTGGTCTGTAATTCTCTTTCTTTGTTGAGTCTCTGTGGGGTTTGGGTATCAGGGTGACTGTGGCCTCACAGAAGGAATTTGGCGATGTTACTTCTGTTTCTATTTTGTAAAATAATTTGAAGAGTATTAATATTAGCTTTTCTTTGAAACTCTGGTAGAATTCTGCATTAAAACCATCTGGCCCCGGGCTTCTTTAGGTTGGGAGACTTTAAAAGATTGCTCAATTTTCTTAGGGGCTATAGGTCTAATTAAATTATTTATCTGACATTCATTTAATTTTGGTAAATGATGTCTATCTAGAAATTTGTCCATTTCTTTTAGATTTTCCCAGTTTTATGTAGTATAGGTTTTTGAAGTATGATCTAATGATTTGCAGAATTTCCTCTATTGTTATGTCCCCTTTTTCATTTCTGCCTTTGTTAATTAGGATATTCTCTTTCTGCCTTTTAGTTTGAATAAGGGTTTGTCTATTTTGTTAATTTTCTCAAAGTACCAACTCTTGGCTTCATTGATTCTTTGTATTGTTCTCTTTCTTTCCATGTTATTGATTTCAGCTCAGAGTTTGATTATTTCCTGCATCTACTCTTTCTGGATGAGTTTACTTCTCTTTGTTCTAGAGCTTTTAGATGTGCTGTTAAGTAGCTAGCATGAGATCTCTCTGTCTTTATGCACTTAGTGCTATGAATTTAACACCACTTTCATCATGTCCCATAAGATTGGGTATGTTGTGCATTTATTTTCAGTGAATTCTAGGAAGTCTTTAATTTTTTTCTTTATTTCTTCCTTGACTCAGTGGGTAATTCAGAAGAGAATTGTTCAGTTTCTTTGGGTTTGTAACAGGCTTTCTGTAATTTCTTTTGTTATTGAAATTCACCTTTAATCCATGGTGGTCTGATAAGATACAGGGGATTATTTTAATTTTCTTGTATCTGTTGAGAATTGCTTTGTGACTGAGTATGTGGTTAATTTTGAAGAAGGTTTCATGAGGTGCTGAGAAAAAGGTATATTCTTTTGTGCTTGGGTGAAATGTTCTGTAGATATTTGTTATTCCATTTGAGTTATAATGTCTGTTAGTTACATTATTTCCCTGTTTAGTTTCTGTCTAGATGACTCGTCCACTGGTGAGGATGGGGTAGTGAAGTCTCTCATTACTAATATGTGGGTTCTAAAGTATGATTTAAACTTTAGTAATGTTTCTTTTACAAATGAGGGTGCTCTTGCATTGGGACATAGACTTTCAAAACTGAGACATCATCTTGGTATATTTTTCCATTGGAGAATATGAAATGTCTTTTTTGTAAGTATTCCTGGCACTCCATGTCATGGTTGAGCCAACATGGCTCCAGTGGGATGCACCTCATATGGAGGCACGCCCCTAAACGTGACTACGTAAACCCGTGCACACCCCTTCTCTTAAAAAGAGATGCCATGCTATGGTCTCTCTCTCTTTTTGTCCTGCTTCTCTGCTTCTGTACCCGCCTGGGACCTCTCTTAAATAAACCCTCGTGTGGCTTCAGTAGTGTGAGTGTGTGTCTCTTCTCACATGTGAAAACAACACTTTTCTATCTCTTTTTATTAATTTTGGCTTGAAGTATATTTTGTTAGCTATTGGAACACTTACACCTGCCTACTTCTTAGGTCCATTTGCTTGAAAAATCTTTTTCCAACCTTTTACTTTGAGATAATGATGATGAGGTATGTTTTTGTATGCAGCAGAAGGATGGGTCCTATTTGTGTTTTTTATTGTTATTAGTCATTTTTGTTAGTCTGTGTCTTTTTATTGTCGGATTGAGTTCATTGATATTGAGGAATATTAATGACCAGTGCCTGTTAATTCTTGTTATTTTATTGTTGTGGTTGGTAGTGTGTGTGTGTGTATGTGCGTGTATATACCTATGCTTGTATGTGTATATTTCCCTTCTTTGGGTTTTGTGGTTTAAGATTATCTATTGCCTGTGTTTTTGTGGGTGCAGCTAATTTCCTTGGGTTGGAGGGGTTTTTTTTTTTTGGTACCTTCTGTAGGGTTGGATTTGTGGAAAGATATTGTTGAAATAAGCTTTGTCATGAAGTATCTCATTTTCTCCATCTATGCTAATTGAATGTTTTGCTGGGTATAGTAGTCTGTGCTGGCCTCCTTGGTCTGTTAGAATCTGCAAGAGTATCTCTCCAGGACCTTCTGGCTATTAGGGTATCTATTAAGAAATTGGGTGTGATTTTAATAGGTCTGCCATTATATGTTATTTGGTCTTTTTCCTTTGCAGCTTTTAATAATCTTTTTTTTTTGGTTCTGAATGTCTTTTGTTTTGATTATTATGTAGTGCAGGGATTTTCTTTTAGGCATGTCTTTCTTTAGGTTAGGAAAAGTTTCTTCTATGATTTTGTCAAATATATTATGTGAGTTTTTGAGGTGGGATTCTTTTTCTATTCCTATTATTCTTAGGTTTGGTCTTTTCATGGTGTCCCAGATTTTCTGGATGTTTTGTCTTAAGAATTTTTTAGATTTAACATTTTCTTTGATTATTCTATTTTTTCTATCATATCTTCAATGCTTGAGATTCTCTCTTCTGTCCCTTGTATTCTGTGGCTCTTCTTTGATTACTCAGATTTTCTATTTCCAAAACTCCTTCATCTTCTGTTCTTTATTTATTCTATTTTGATTTTCAGGTATTGAATGGTTTCCTTCACCTGTTTTTTCTTGCCTTTCTTTTAGGTACTTACTGATTTCCTCCAGTTTTTTTGATTGTTCTTTCTCCAATTTCTTTACTGGAGTTTTCTATTTCCTATTTGATATCTTCATAGGTTTTTTTTGAGGTCATTTTCTTGTGCTGCTATGGAACATTCAGATCTTGCTGTCTTAGGATAGCTGGGCTCTGGTGGTACCATATTGCCCTAGCTATTGTTGACCATGTTTTTACACTGGTGTTTAGGCATCTGGTTTTAGGATGATTGTAGGTCCAGGTCCTGATTTTTGAGTTGGTCTTTTGTTGGGTATTTTGTTCCTTGGCTTTTGTTTCTTTTTTTAGTCTTCTATTCTTTGTGGCATGGATTTCTAGTGGCTGGTATGACCTCTGGTCTAGTAGGGAGTCTGTCCAAGTTGGGAGCTGGTCTTTGGTCTTTGGAGCAGCAGAGGGGTCTCTGTTCTTGTGACTGGTGGAATGTGTTTTTCTGACTATTGTGGTCTGTACCTGTTCTGACTGTAAGTATTCCTAGTGCTTCACATGGTTGAGCCAACATGGCTCTGATGGGATACACCTCATTTGGAGGCACACCTCTGGGCACCACTGCATAAACCCATGCAGCACTGTGTACAGAGGCACCTCCTTAGATGCATACAGAGGCATGCCCCTAAATGTGACTACGGAAACCCATGTACACCCCTTCTCTTAAAAAGAGATGCTATGTTATGTTTGCTCTCTCCTGTCTTGCTTCTCTGCTTCTGTGCTCGCCTGGGAACTCTCTTAAATAAACCCTTGTGTGGCCTTGGTAGCGTGAGTGTGTGTGTGTTTCTTTTCTCATGCAAAACCAACATTGGTGCTGTGTCTCGTATAGGCTCTCTCCTTAGTTTAGGTGCACATAAGCTAGGAGAACCTGATCCAAGGTTTACTGCAAAGCCACTTTCTACCTGCTCGTCTGCTGCAATATTTGAACATCAGTGGATTTGATTGGTAAGTGACCCCCCCCCCAGACAAATATGCACTCCTGGCTTTTCCCAGTATTGAGTTCCTTCCACGGACTTGCCCACAGAGAATTGCACCAGTGTCTTCCATGGATGTTTTTTGTTTTTTCCTCTGGTGGACACTGTGGATAGAGTGCAGACATGTGGTGCTGGGGCCAACGGGTTTGCAGCACCCATTGTCAGTGGAATGTACCTCCCTGGAGCTTCCCCTTTGCTTTGACAAGAGCTTATGGGTGTTTGTGTAATTTTGGGCATTGTCCAAGTGCCCTAACCGTTGATGAACTTGTCCAGTATGGTGCTGCTTTCTTATGGGATCATTCAACCGGTGACGACCCAGGCTTGGCATCTCTGACCCCCTTAGGTTTTGATAATCAAGAATAAGCCAGGCAAAGGTATTTCTCCATTCTTACCTTTAAGATAGGTGCTGGAGACTCTAAGGCCGTTAGCCTTTTGCCTTATCTAGACACCATCAAAATGGTAAATTTGATGGCCTAATTACCCCTTAGATTACTCAAAATAGCTGCCTAATGGCTCACCAACCCCGATATTTTACGGGAGCTAACTTTTGCAAGCTCATGGGCAGATAGAAAGGGTTTTTTCCTACCTTTTTCTGTCTCTTTTGGTATCTTAGCTTTAAACCTTCTCTCCCAGCTTGTTGATCTTAATCCTATGTCTTTTCATGTCTCAGCTCTAAACCTTCTCTTCCAGCTCTCTGTTCTCAAGAGTTTTCCTGTTTCTTTTCATATCTCAACTCTAAACTTTCCCATCTGGCTTTCTGTTCTTCTGTTTCTAACCACACAAATCCAATTCTCCCTCTACAAAAAGCAACCACCATAGATAAGATAATAAAAGGTTACACCTTGTTTCCTCTGTCAAAACTTTCTCAGGTAAAAAAAAAAAAAAAAAAAAAAAAAAAAAAATTAGGCTATGGAGTAAAGACGAGTTTGGGAACAGGTCAAAACTCATGCAGATAAAATTCATCAGGTTTTTAAATGCTACACAAATGCACTCTCACAGTATACTAGATCCCTGAGTGTATGATCTGTTTTTTTACCTTGATGTCAGAGCTAAAACTTAGACCTTGAGAGGGGACCTCAGGTAGACTCCACAGGCAAAAGTTGGCTTTTAAAACGTATCACAGGAAAAATGAAAAAATACGCCAAAAGATACCTCCTGCTGGCAAAAGCTGTCTGGCCAGTACTGTCTTGCTGTTGCCTAGCCTCACAGAGGCAGTTCAGGTCTTGTCCAAGGCACCATCAAGGGAATGCTGGCCTAAGTGAGTGTCCCCGTGCCCCGTGTGGCAGGGGGACATTATATAGAGACCACTCCCAACTGATGTAATGTCTGGCTGTGGGCAATTGGCACTGCCAAGGCTTCCCTAAGCTGACCACCTTCATTGCAAAGAGAGAACCTTGAGTAGTCATGGTATCAGGGTGGACACTAAAAGCCACATACTCAGTCCTGCAGGAGCTTTGGGGTCTCACCTCTCTTTCTAGCCTTTCCATTGTCAGGGTGAGAAACAAATAATTCCGGCCTCATCAGACACTGCCACCTAATTATGTTTTCAGAGATGTCTCTATCATTCACTCATTTTTGGTCAAGCCAACCTGCCCCGTACCCCTAATAAAAAGATTTTTTAACTTCTAGTCACATTTTGCCTAAATCCAGACTCTGCCAACTGCTCTAGCCATCTCTATTCACCTTGCTATCTGCTTATTAAACCTGTCAGTTCCAGTCTTCTAGTCTCCCAGGTGGATCACCAAGTGTAAAACATCCAAAATCCTTAGGTCGCTAGACACATTTCTCTAAAATCCTTCACCTCTGAGTTTTCCATTCCAGCCTGCTTCTCAGACCTAAAGTCAAGATGGTGATGAACACAAGCTCCGAGGTATTTTGGCTCACCCCTCCCCCACTTCCCTTGCAGACTAACCCTCCAGCTGCTGCTTCTGGAAAATGAGAAAATCCAGGAGCCATTTTCAGAGTCAGTGCAGGTAAAACAGACCATTTCCCACCCCCTACCCAAGACTAAAAGAAAAGAACCAAAAGCCATTTTAACCTTTTTCTATCCCCAGACCTAGCAGAGTACACTCACTATATTATCACTTCTCAAGGTTTTCTTACTAACTCTTAATTTTCTTTTCAACCTCCAAAAAAATAAAAAATAAATAAAGTTTACTATTCCATGGCTTAGGCTTATCCAGACTGCAGAAAATGATCCGCAGAATCCAACAGATCAACCATCAAAAATACAGTTCCCTGAAACAACAAACTTCGCCCTTAAGACAGCTTGAAACAGCTTTGAGATTCATTACACCAAATAATTTCCCCCCTGTCCCCCCACATAAACCTAGTTTTCCTTTTATAATAAACAAACAGTGAGATGTAAGTATTCCTAGCACTCCACGTGGTTGAGCCAACATGGCTCCAGTGGGAATCACCTCGTATGGAGTCACTCCCCTGGGCATGGCTGCGTAAACCCGTGCACACCCCTTCTCTTAAAAAGAGATTCCATGTTATGGTCTCTCTCTCCTCCTGTCCTACTTCTCTGCTTCTGTACCCACTTGGGAACTCTCTTAAATAAACCCTTGTGTGGCCTTGGTAGTGTGTGTGTGTGTGTGTGTGTGTGTGTGTGTGTGTGTGTGTGTTCTCACACGTGAAACCAACACTGACTGGTGTGGTCTATACAGGAATTGGGGGGAAAGGGCTGGCCATTAGGGGGATGATAAGGTGGGAGGGCTTGGGCAGCACCATCGGTCTTGGGGGGAATCAAAGCTGGGAAGTGGTGTAGTTCAGCCAGCAAGGAGGTCATGCACTTGTTCTTCAGACTAATGTGGACTGTACCTGAGCCAATGAGGTCTGCAGGAGTTGGGGGAAGAGCTGGCCTTGGGGAGGACATTGAGGTGGGAGGGCTTGGGTGGTGAAATGGGTCTTATGGGGAACAGGATCCAGGGGGTGGGCAGTCCAGCTGGCAGGAGGGTCACTCACCCACTCCTCTGGTAGGTGTGGCCTGCATCCTGTTCTTCTGACTGGTGTCTCTTTTTGTAATTTTTAAAGTAAATGCTATATTTATTAAATACATTTTTCTAGATCTGACAAAATGATCTTTTTTGATATTTTGTTGAGTTCTTTTGAGTTTATGTTCAGGAAGTGCACTTCCTTTGTAATAGTATTGCCACGGTTTGGTGTAAAGGCTATGATGTCCTCAGGGAAGTGTGTGTCTCTATTTCCAGGGAAGATTTAAGTGAGGGCATCATTACTTCTGTTAACAATCTCAGCAGACTTCACTAGTAAAATGATCCAGATAGTCTTAATTGATTGTTTTAAAACATTTTCAACACAAATATTCAGGTTTTAAAATTCTTCTTGTGCTAGGGTGAACAAATCACATTTTCTAAGGATTTTTTTTTGATAAACTTAGTTTATTAAATTAATTGACAAAATTTCTTAAGATAGGCCTTTATCTTTTAAATGTGTTGCAGATCTACAGGAATATCCCATGCTTTCTTTTTCATGTCATTGTCTTCTTTTTACTAGCTTTAGGTTATTAATGCTGTTCATTAATTTTCCCAGCTCACCATCTTTTGAGGGTTCATTATATATATATATATAAACCATAGCAATGTGTATTATTTTTTTGACTACAGTTTTTAGTTATATATTGTAACTTTTAGTCAATGAGCCATTTTGTTGATTTGTGGCAAAAATGAGAAAAGTTCCTGGAAACTAACAAACATATCTGCCAGACCAAGGGCAGGACAATGCTGCAGTTCTTTTATTTAGGGCACATACTTATTATGAAGTGTGCTCCCCCCAACCTAGAACTCTAATGGGAAGTCTAAGGTGCTTAACAAGTCCCTTCATGTAAGGGGACGGTAAGAATGTATTTAAATATCTCATAGAAACTCAGGCCTATTTCCTGTTCCATGCTGGCTTTTCTTTGTGTCTGCCTTGTTTATATACAGTCATATATATTTTATGGTGATGGAGATTGAGCCCAGGGCCTTACACATGCTAGATAAGTGCTTTACCACTAAGCTATGGCCATGCTCTATATGCTGTGTATATTTTAAATGAATATTTATAAAAACATGACTAAAACACTTTGGATAGAGGAGATCTATTTTCTACTCCAAATAGAGTTACTATTTAAAATTCAATGGAATAATGTGAGACAAGTGCTTTTAAAAATACCTTTATTTTATTTGTAGTTAAAAGACACCAAGGTGCTTGAATTTTTGGAAGATATGTGTAGGTCTTTCTAGATTAAGTCAATTGCCATTTGGAGTGCCTCTCTATCAGTAAGATAGATGCTAACTGGAAACTCAAAAATAAGAAAAATTTCTAAGTTAGTTGAGGGTTCTCTGTTCTTTGCTTAGGCATCAATGATACTGTGGTCATTATTTTTAGTGCCTTTTCCCCTTTTGCCCACATTTTAATAAAATGTATTATCATTATGTTGTAGCTCCAGTTTGCCTTACACATCTCGGTCTTCTGAGCAAGGTTCAGACTTTATTTCCTAGGTAGCGGGTTTGTTTGACACCGTTTCATGTCACTCTGGCTAGCCTGGAATTTGCTATGCAGACCAGGATGGCCTGGAATTCATGAGACCTGCCTGCCTCTGCTTCTTGAATATGGGAATTAAAGATGTGCACCAGGGCACCTGGCACTGTAGTCATTTCTAATGTACTGTGTAAGAACAAGGCTGTTTGTACCACCCTGATGTGAGCATCTCACTGCCAGGTTTTGCTTAGTCATGGTCTCTCCTAATCCTTCTCAGACATAATGAGAATCCTTACACCAATTTTTCACTTAGACTCCTAAACTCTTCTGTGTGTCTTGCCTCCTTGTGACGATTCTCTTCATTTTTATTGCATCTGAAATATGTTCTGGAAGGATGATGAAAGAATCTCATTACGTGCTCTCCTAACAGCTCTTAGAACAATCTGCCATGCTACATTTCTTGACAAAAAAAATACCCAGAAGAGATCAAGAAGGTGAAAAATTTTAACACTCAACATTGAGACAAATGACCCTTGTGACCTTTAGAAGGAATTTCCATGAATTATATATAGTCAATGGAGTTGAATAGAGGATAACAGCCAGTGTCCCACCCATGCTTGGCTTTAGGAATGTTTAACCTCATGTCCCTAGGAGAGATAAAAAGAGACCTCTCTGCTTTCTCTGCTTTATCATTGATACTATTTAAGCAATCAGGTAGCTTCATCTGTATTCACTTTCAAGACCTATTTAAGACCATGCTGTGCCAAGAAAACAGAGGAGAAAAGCAAATGGCATTACTGTTTGTCTGCTGTTATCTGGATTCACAGCTGGTGATTGAAGGCAGCTGGGAGAAGCAGAAAACCATAGGGTTGATAGTGAGAGATGGTGAGGAAGAGTCTTCATTAAGAAGGGCTGAAGAAAGGGCACATTGTTATGTAAGACAAGGATCTCAGCTTTGCTCCTGCTGATCCAGAGGTCCCTGTAGCGTTTTATCATAATTGTTAAGATCTGTGGTACTTCACATTAATTTATAATCTTTAAGACATTTCAAGTAGACTTAGGAGAAGTGGTAGGTACTGGACTTTGGCTGTCATTTAAGAGAGAAGAGATATGGATTATGGAAATAGAGAAAAGGCACTTGAAAAAAATTCCTCCAAAGAACCAACAGTTTAAATATAGTCAAAGGATGATGAATATGTTAAGTTCGGATGGCACAAAAAGAGATGTACAAAGGCGACAAGGCAGAGAGATGTCTCAAAGTCCAAAGGAAGGGAGTGTTTAAAAATGAGGGGAAGTTTACAGAGATGAGTGTTTCAGAGGGAGGAATTAACTCAGTGCATGTAGACTGCACATGTGTGCTACGTGAGCAGTGAGAAGGGTTAGTGCTGATGGGTACCAATGTCATTACAGGATGGTTGACTTTGGCAGAAACATTTCAGAGGAGTAAGGGGAGTACAGGAGGAGGAGATGGGCAAAGTGAGGACCATAAAGGCTTTTCTAGATCTCTGGCTTTGAAAGTGAAGGTAATGAGCAGTAGGGGGAAGGCTAGGGAAGATGAGAGATTTCTCTAGTTCGTGACAAAGACTTGAATACAATGATGTCGTATGGAAGGAAGTAATGCGGTTGATGAAGGAGACAGAATAATGAACGAGTTCCCGGTGGATAGAAAAGAACAGGTAAATTGACTGGTTAAAAGGCTTCTTGCTCTGCAGCTTTGCAGGACTGATTTAGAGATCTCTGGATTGTTGAGCTCTTAGATGACATTATGCTGGCACTAGTATCATGGAAAGCTTTAACATGTAATTCGACTTTATTCCATGCCAAGAATGGGATTAACCTTGTCCTGTGGTTCCAAAAAGAGGTTTTTCATATCTTAAGCCCCATAACTTTAACGCATACCCTTGGTATTTATAATGTTAACAGAAAAACTCAGTAGAAATTGTTTTGTTTTGCACAAAGGTTGAGATGATTAAAATAAACAATGTATTGGATCAAAGAAAAAGAATGATAAGATCAAGGCAGAGGGGAAACTAGGTTTGGGATATAAATTAAAGTCAGGCAATATTAGTACACAGTAAACTGGTGTGACATTGCACTCAGCAGATAAAGATAGGTAGATTTGGCTCCAAGGCTATTATGGACTGAGCAAGGAAGGGAAAATCAGTGGTGACATGGTTTACAGTGTCTCATACAAAACCAAGCTAGTCACAAAAAGAAAACAGATTTTCTTAGCACTAAAATGTGTGAGACTATTCTCTCCCATGAGTGTTACACATTCTCACAATCTGTACTTATGCCAGCTTTATGGCAATTTCTCTACTATGTCCCTCACTGAAAGTAGAATGTGAAATGACTGTAGAGCAAATGAAATCTTGGCAAGGGTCACCGGAGGGCTTTGTGCACAAGAAGTTAGGTCATTTGGCTTAGTGCTTATACCAAAGCTCATTCCTCAAACAATGTCTAGGCAGTATTCCACTCTTAGTTTTCATTCCCCTTCAAACAGGAAGACCAGCCCCATCTCATTTCAGAATGGATTAAGATTATCATCACTCAGTTGTCACTTCCATTGTTCATCATGCATTGCACTGAAGGACAATGATAAGAACATTAAGTCTCATTTATAGTCACTAAGATTTTCAAATAGATGCAATTTCTCAAGACATGTAACATATCTAGGAGAGGCAATCAGTGGTCCTTTCCTGGTGTCCAGCAAAGACAAGGTATATAGAAAGGAAATTAAAGCCCTGGGAATAGGAAATCATTGTTCATCCAGCTGTTACAGTGGGTGGTTTCCTTACCAGAGGTAAGGCAAAATTTAACCACACTGCTGATGATTTTGGCTTGATAAGTTTAATGGATGGTGAGCCATAGGTGGCTGGAAATCAATACATAAAAACAGTAAGTAATAGCATCTGTGCTTTGAAATAGTTTATCTCAGGATAAAGTTCAACATGGAAAGCAAACACAATATGACAATGGCAGACTGGTGTCTGCCCAAGTAAACCCTCACCTTTTCAAGCTCATGCTTGTGTGTGTCCTGCCATATTCTAAAAATTACATACTGTAGATATATATTTTAATGTCATCTAGTTATACTTTGGATACACACAATAGATATATGTTAATTAAAATTTTAAATTATTTTAAAAGAAACAAGTTTCTGTGTGCCCAAAGTCTCTCCAAGTAGAGTGTCTCTGGGGACGGGGTCTCTGTCGGAAGCTCTATTCATTTTCTTTCTTGGTGCTTCATCTCATAAGTATCCAGCTCATATATTGCCAAGTGTGGCTGAGAAAGGCTTTTTCTTGGGTGTTGATTAAATGAAAATGCTTTCATCTTGGAGCCGTAAGCTGTGTGAGAAACAAGAGCGTGAAAGATGGTTGCTTCCCTTCCCCTTGCTGTAGATGGGAACTAACACAGAGACCCAGGACAATATGCAGAGACTCAGATTTGTAACACCCAATCCTAAGTGAGAAGTCTTTCTCAGACACCCCATCCCACCTCCAGGGCTCAGGAAACCATGCAGAAGAGGAGGCAGAAAGAATATAGGAAGGAGGGAATGGATGGCTTCAAGGAAACAACGCTATCCAGATATAATAGGACAGATGAACTCACAGAGACCATGTCGCCACACCCAGGGCCTGTATAAGCTCAAGCCAGATGGACTCCCAGCACTGAGAAGGAAAAGTAGACGTGGGTTCCTGTCCCTAAGCAAGAAGCTATCTGTAATCGACACACACTGGCAAAGGGGAAATTAGTTTTCTCCAATAGAACGTATTAGCCACACTTAATGGTAGGCTCCATGCCTAGCAGTAGATGGCGAACACAAAATAAACTCAATGGTATTTTTGTAGGCTTTGTATTAATATTGCTTTAATTGTGTTTAAAGTGTTGATTGCTTTAAACTGGTCTTTTTTCATGTATGTTATGGTTTCTTATTGTGCATGTGTGTGTACATATCTATGTATGTATGTGTGTGTACATATGTATGTATGTGTGTGTATATATGTATGTATGTGTGTGTACATATGTATGTATGTGTGTGTATATATGTATGTATGTGTGTGTATATATGTATGTATGTGTGTGTATATATGTATGTATGTGTGTGTATATATGTATGTATGTGTGTGTA